>JAJOOF010002423.1:0-29964 GCA_029582545.1 Solanum lignicaule | reverse complement strand
ACCCATGACCCATTTATCTTAAGCAAATTTGGATAAATAATGGCTACAGGATTTCGTCACTTTTATTTCCTTCACCATATTTTCACCATTGCTTCCCGACCGGCTCTGACGCCGTGTGCGCCTCAACGCCGCCGCCATCGATGACAAACATATAATCTTGACCGGCAATTGAAAAGTCAATTTTGTAGTGTCGAAGAGAGATTGATTAATCTGGGTTGGAGATATTGACTTTGACGGCAATGGAGCATGGGGAATCGGAGGTGGAAAAGCACCCAAGATCTCCCCAAGTCCATGTTGATTCCATCTGTGATCTACCTGAACTATATTTCCGGCGAATACAAGCAAAAAACGTCGGCAGCGAATCCAATTCTTAATTTCTCATACATTTCTGTAATTTCATTCATTCTCCGATCTTTGTTGTGTAATCACCATTCTCCATCACATCTATGTTGAAATAACAAGTTCCGATTCGCAAATGTTAGAGGGATGAATATGATCACAAAGTTGGTGAAAAATAAAAATTGAAATTCGGTGCAGTATTCAATGAAATTATTTTAGTGCTTTTGGGTTATGATTTGGGTATGGCCGTATGGGTTTTTAAATTATCGGGTCATGTGAGTTTGATTATGGGTGAGTTTTTAATTTTATAGATAAAAATTAAAACAAATTTAGTTGAACCGTTTAGATGAAGCCACGTGTCCCTCCGTTAACCTCAAGGGTATAAACAACCTAAAATATTAACGGTAAGGGTATGAATAGCCCTAAAGTATAACGGAGGGTATTGACGTACCATTTATAATAGTTCGGGGGTATATTTGTCCCTTTTCCCTTTATAAAATAGTACTTAAAACCTATCAGGCATTAAAACTAAAACACTATATTATCAAGATTACATAGTAACAAACATTAATAATGTAAAGGAAAATGAAAATTATTACATCTTATCATTTAGCCTTAATAACATAAGCATAAATTATAAATTAATGATTGTAAAAATACATATCAGGATCTGTAACATAAGCAATAGTGTCAGTGAGCCATTCAACATGAGCAAAGTATAGAAATATTTAATTGGGAAGAAGAAGAAGAAGAGGAGGAGGAGGTTCAGAATTTTCGTTGTGTTAAAATGAGAAGAAATCCCTTTATTTATAGACGAGTAGTGTGAACAAATGTTTATTGTGCCTTATCAAAAAGGTTACAACTACTTGAAAAAGTTGCAGCCCTTCGGAAAGGTCACAACCTTTCATAAAAGTCATAATTTTTCATAAAAGTCGCAACTCTTCTTTAAAGTCGCAATTTTTCATAAAAACCACAACTTTTCATTAAAGTCACAACTCTTCATTAAAGTCGCAACTTCTCATTAAAGTCGCAACTCTTCATAAAAGTCACAACTTTTCATGAAAGGGAAGGCTAATTTTATAAATAAATAAATTAAAAGGGAATTCTGATTTGAGGTGGCGCCATGTAGGCGGGCCTAAGGTTCTCTTTTATATATATATATGATATATGATTTACTTCTTATATATATATTTCATTTTCTCGTCATAAGAGTTCATCAAATTTCATCTTAAAACTAAATGATTATTCATTTTATGCACAGGTGACCCGTGTCAGTTGTGGTGGATTTGCAATAGGATTAAGATTTAATCATACAATGATGGATGGTTATGGTTTGAAACTATTTTTAAATGCACTAAGTGAATTAATTCAAGGATCTTCTGCACCTTCTGTTTTACCTGTATGGCAAAGGGACCTTCTAAGTGCTAGGTCATTGACATGCACACATAATGAGTTTGATGAGTCCAAAAATGCATGGATAGCTATGGATTAAGACAAATTAATCCAACATTCATTTTTCTTTGGAAATAAGGAGATTGAAGTCATTCAAGATCAATTATTAGAACCAGGCAGATCTATGGTTCAATTGGAAGATTTGAGTTATTAGTTGCATTTCTATGGAAATATCGTACAATTGCACTCAATATACATTCCAAAGAAACCGTTCATTTGTCATGGAAACTTGTGGTAGCTATAAACTTGCCTCCACAAGCCATGGAAAAATTTCAAGATATTGTCCATAATATATTTAGTAAAAAAATATAGAAACCATCCAACTAAAATCAAAGATTTAGGCCCTGTTCTATTTTAAGTTATGATGTCTGAATTTGTATACATATCTCTAAATTTGAAATACTGAATAACAAAAACCATTTGCTTTCCTACCATTTGAATTTATATAATTTATCTTACTTAAAAACTGCATATGATAATTTAAGTAAAATAATAATTAAGTACCATATACAAGAAAATAATAATTTACTTGATGTTATAAAATTGTTTGTTTAAAGAAGCACTCTAAAACCTAGCGCAAATAATAATTGGAAAAGGTGAAGGTGTTGAGAAGCTCATGGGTAATGATTTTTCTTGACAACTTATTTATCCACAAAGATAGAGCAAGACCACAATAAGTATGAGAAATCTACTAAATAAACCATTTAGGACTTGTTTGGTAGACGATATTAGAAAGAATAGTTTATGGATTAAAATTTAGTCAATTTATTTAATACATTATTTGGTTACTTTAATACTCTTTCTGTCCCAATTTATGTAGCACTTTTCGTTTTTCGAGAGTCAAACTATTTAAGTTTGATAAGGAATTTGAACATGAAATCTTTAATTTATTTGAAATAAAATTTATATATTTGTAAACTACATAAAACGTACTATAAGTCACAATAATTGATAATTCAAAATGTTTAAACAATCTATGAAAAATTTACTGTCAAAGATAGACTTGTTTGAATCTCAAAATCTGAAAAGTGTCACATAAAATGGGACGGAGAGAGTACATTGCTTGGTTACTCTATTTAATTTAATTCATGGATTAGTTATACACTTTTATTCCTTGAAAATGGAGGGATAACTAATCCAATATTTAACAAATATTGGATAAAACCCTTAAATGACTAAACTATCCCCTTATTCCTTTTCCTAAGTTTCTTTTGTAATTTGATTTCCTTTTTATTTATATTGGAACGGTTATAAATCTTCTTTTTAATTCTTCAAATCCGTTTAGTGTAATTTAATGATTTCACTAATATTTTTTCCTCCATTTTCTTTTGAATTTTTTTATTCAATGTAGTTTGTCGATTAACCACTTGAACTTTTTTATAAAAAAAAAAAACTTTAGGTATTGAACAATTTAAGTAGTCTTAAATCTATATTAAGTTTAAGATATATTTGACCAACAAAAAATTAGAAATACATCGTGTCATCAAGGATCTCCTTAGTGGTACATCACACCTTAAATTAGAAATACATTGTGTCATTAATAAGTTTTAGGTGTGAGTGTGTATGTGTTTATAACTTAACTAGTTAAATGAAATAAAAAATCCTACAAAAAAATTAATATTGTCCAGTGCTTATCTACTTTAACCCAATTACATGAAATAAACAATCTCACAATAACACAAGGGTATAATGGAAAGGAATTTTTTGTATAGTTTTAGACCAAACACAAGATTAAGTAGGAAGCAATGAACCAAACGCTTGACAAAAATAATCCCTACATTACTAATCTCTGCGTCACTAATTCCCGCATTACTAATTCTTGCGTTATTACGAAACAACCCCTTGTAATATGGGGACTCTGACACAGCAATAAGAAAAAGTCATTGACTTTAATATAAGATATTAATCTTTTAATAAGTAGGGATCGAGATAAAATCATCCATGAAATTTGAAGTTTCTAAACTGCACTGTAATATTATGGAGATGCTATCAGATGCTGTACATATGTTGGATAACTAAATTAATATCATTTTTAGAAAATGGCCTAAAATGATTGGGCAGACTTCGTGAATGAAATATCAATAATTGAGAGTAGGGGTGTTTATGGTTTGGATAAAAACCGATCCAAACCGAAAAACCAAACCAAACCGATTAAATGAATCGATTTAATTTGGGTTTTGGTTTGGTTTGGTTTTAGATTGTTAAGAACCGATAGTATTTGGTTTGGTTAGATTATGATTTTGTTCGAAAAAAATCGAAGAAATAACCGAACCGAACCAACAAGTTATATACATAAATTTTATTATTATACATACATAATATATTATATTCATAAACAATTTTAAAGATTTTATATATGTTTCATCAAAATTTATTTATAATTTACTTAAAGAAAAAATGTCCAAGGTGAGAATATTTTTCTTATTGGTTTCATGTATACGAGTGTCTATGAAAATTTTTTGTGGGACTGAAAATGTTATTGTCTCTTCCTTCTATACCAAAATAGTGAATTTTGAAGTTTTATTCAGTAAATTCAATTATCAAAAATTTTGTAATGCCAGTCATTCTAACTATTTTTTTGTTTGAATGAATTGTTGTCACTTTTTTCACGTTTTGAATGAATTGTTTCTTTTATTTTTATGTATGGTTAATAACCGAATAACCGAACCAAACTAAACCAAAACAGAAAACAACCAAACCGATAAATATATATTATATTTGGTTTGGTTTGGTTTTGATAATTATAAAACCAATTAAGTTGATTTGATTTTGATTTTGACCAATAACCGACCCAAACCAAACCGTGAACACCCCTAATTGAGAGACTTTAATCATTTTTTAAAAAATGTCTTTCTGGCCCGGAGGATCAAGTGACATTTGGGACATTAACTCCTAGTACCGTCAATCAAAGAATTCGAAAGAGAAACGAAAACTCCCACCTGGGAAGTATCATAAAAACTAGAGACCTTTCCGCAAATAGTTCAGTGATCACCCTCTATTATTATTTGTTATACAACTGCCATAAGTGGCAATAATATAACAATTTCAACAGAGGACCACTGGAGGCATTCAATTAAAACCCACATAAACAACACATCAGAAAAGATATGGACGATGGCCTCCTGCGTTTCACTTGAAGAACATGAAAAATCCTTTTAAACAGTTCTTTTGAAAATGCATTTACATAGTTCCTTTCAAACATAAAGGTGCAAAGTAAACCCTTGAAACTCATGAGCATGACACGAAATATAATACAAATGCAAAACTATTGCTATTGATCACAACTTGTTCACTAACTAGAATTGCTAGTCACTATGCATGCGCTAACTTGGCCAAAAGTACCATGTCTAAAATTTTAACATCAAGGGTATCATCCACCTTTACAATCCCATCAGTGCCATCAACACCAATAAGCTTACCGGTTGCACCACGTTGGGGACCACCCATGATTTTGATTTTATCAGACTTCTTTGGTACAATTATATCAATTTCAGTTGGGTGCGCAATGATAGTGTCACCATTGCCGCTTGATCCAAGACCAACACTACAAGAACCATCCTGCTCCAGAAGCAAGTTAGAGAATACTGGTTAATTTTCCAATGAAAAATGAAACTATTCCCTTGAAAAGAAAGTTCTAACTATGGTTCACAGCCAGATACATAAAAAGCAGAAGAACAAACCTCTGATAAAAGCAGACACCTTTTTAGAAATATGTATAACAAGTGCTCATGTTATGCCGTATAGAGCCATTAGCATAGTTTTATATACGTTAGACTATATACACACACACACTTTAATGGCTTGTATATACATTACTGATGATGGAAGAACGTTCTGAAAAAATGTGGTTAAATAACAAAAAGAGAGCATCGCATCAAAGTTAAAGAGTGGATAGTTTAATGAATTTAAATGCTTGCAAGTTGTAGAACTAGAAAGATATCAATCATTTTGAAACATTCCAGTACGGAGAGCATGGCAATTGGAACAAATAGGATAAATATTTTTAGTATGCAGTAAAAATGAAATTACAAAGTTCAAGATCTAATCCAGCAAAATTAGAGAAAAAATATTCATTTTTCTAACATCCGTCATTTTCACAACCCTTATTTAGGATACCTTGAATACATATTCAATAATCACTTTCTAACTAATATTCAAATGTGCATTGCTCTTCTAGCATAGAGCACCATGCTCCCTCGTCCATTTATCAGTATCATTGTTCTATTATTATATTATATTACTATTGTTGTTACTTGGGTTATTTTTTGTTGTTGGTAGTTGTCTTTTCTACGGTATTTTTGAAAACGTTTTTCTTAAATCAAGGATCTATTGAAAATAGCCTCTCTACCTCACACAAGGTAGGGGTGCATACACCTCACTCTCCCCGGACCCCCACTTCTAGGATCACGACTAGTATGTTGTTGTATTTACATGTGCAATGCATCTTCTCAGGAAGTCGTTAAGAGATTTCTATGCACTTCCCGACACTCTCTAAATGTACTATTTTAAAAATAAAAACCTTTAAATGTAATGCTCCCTATATCTCAGTTTATGTGACACTTTTCGCTTTTCGAGATTCAAACAAACATATATTTGGACAGTATCTTTTAGTTTTTTGAAACAAAATTACATATTTGAAAACTATGTAAAAGGTATTATAAGTTGCAATAATTAATAATTCAAGATAATTAGAAGACATGAAAAAACTATGGTCAAAGAATAATTCGTTTGACTCGAAATCCGAACACCATCACATAAATGGGACGGAGGGAGAACTAATATTTATCACATGCACAACCAGGTCATAATATGTGAAGCAAACTCCAACTAAGGGGGAGATAAATTAGTGCAGGATATACATACCGCGAGCACCTCATGGACAACTCCGATGACAGTATCATCATTGGACTTTCGTACATTGACCAAGATATCAGGCAAGAGCCAAGGACCTTCTGTATCCCCACCTGCAATTTCAGAGTTGCCAGCTATTACTGAATGTTGAAAATAGTATTGCCTAAGGCTCTTCTAGATTAAATAATAAAATGAATTTGCAATGATGAATAACATTAAAGGGCATTCTCCTCTATGTCTAAATCATCATGGTGCAAGTAAAGACGCAACTTTTCGGACTTATTTGCATTCCTCACGTTGCAATTTTGGACTAACACTAGAGCAATTTCGACATTATAACCACTGAGAAAATACAAAAATTGAACACAGTAAGCTAAATGACAATTTTAATACTGCAATGATCTATAAATCAACAAAAATATACAAGTCATAATTACACACTAACATTGAATTAAAATGCACGAATATGAATAACGAGGCCCACTAGTTCATCACTTGGCAAAGTGGAAACAAGAGACCATCTGATCTCTAAAAATGTTTTCTATCGCTAGACAAGAGATTATGGGTAAAATATATAAAATCTGCAGTGGGTCACAAGTTTACCAGCTCAATAGTGTAAAATGCTTCTCATTTTAACTTATCAGTAAGATTTATTCTGAGTGGTTTGCCATTCCAAAAGACACAAACTATTGTGCGAACAAGGGACACACCTCCTATAGGTGACATCATATCCAGCCCACCACTTCCAGGAGTCATTGGCTGCCCGCCAGGAGTACCAGGTATATATGCTGAACTTGGTGTCATTGGTGGTTGTCCACCAGGAGTTGATGGCAAGTAAGGACTTGGAGCATTAGCTGCATGGAACAAAGAAAAATGGCATTATATTCTCCATACAAGGACCCAAAGAAAAAAATGCAGCTTTCACTCCTGTAAATGAGAATTTAGGTTACCATATGCAGAACCATTGTCTCTTGGGGTCCCAGCATCACTGTAATTACCACTAGGAGTATTAGTCCAACCAGAACCAGGAGTAGGTGCTTCATACGCCCTTGAACGAGGACTAGATGGCTGAAAAATGAACAAAGCATGATAATCTATATATATATTTAAAAGCAAGAAACCCCTTAATGAAATGTTGTTCACCTTTTTTGCTCCTTGAAAAAAAATCACATTAGACAGAATTGTCATATAATTATTTTCCTAATATTTAGAAATTTAAAATTAACTAAAATTTTACTTCTTGTTTTTTCCTCATTTCAACTAGGTAGAATGTCCTGATTAAGGGAGGATGTAAAATTAGGTCTTGGGCGTAAAGTCAAGCTAGCTCAATGGGAGAAGGATTGCCCAAGTAAGGAAAGTACTCATCTCATTAACCATCAATGTGAGCACTGGGCAATGTTATCAAAAGCAAAAACGCAAAACAACTCTTAAGATCTATTGGGGTTTCAAGCATAAAGCGCAAATAAAGCATGGGTTTTAATTTTTTTTTTTAAAAAGGCGCAAAGGGAGAAAAAGTACAAATATATAGATACAAATATATGAACAAAGAAATTGAAAAATAATTGTGATAAAGTGACATATCAATTGTTTAGTGTGTCTCTTCAGAAGAGGTTCATTGGCAAGGGAAGTATGCCTTAGAACCTTGATAACGACACTGCAGCACACATTAAGCGAGGCGAAGCGCTCAACAAGTTTTGAGCCTCACTTCAAGATGGGCTTTAATCGCGCCTTTGATAACACTGGATGTGAGACTTTTTCATTTTTCAACACCCCACCTTGAGCCCGGGTCTGCATATCTAATGGGTGGACAAATTTAATTTAGGGGCCCAACATAGGGTAAGATGGGCCCTGCTCTGATATCATGTAAAATTAGGTCATGGGCCTAACTCACAACCCAAAAGGTAGCTCAAAGGGAGGATTATCCAAGCCTTATAAGGAAACCATTCATCTCATTGATCAGCGATGTGAGACTTTTTCATTTATCTTGCTTGTGGTGGTTGGTGTTTGTTATTGTACTAGTGGTATGATTGTAGTTTTGTTTTTGGTATTTCTAGATGTTTAATTGTTTATCATTGTTTACAATAACCCAACCTAGTATGTTGTTTAGTGTGCTTCGATTATTGCACTACTTTATTGTTGCTTTGCTTCTTTATTGCAGACTTTGCACTGCTTACAAGTTACTTGCTATATTTTCCTCATTGTCCCCTTTTTTGTACCTAGATTTGTTGTCGAGGGTCTTTTGGAAACAACCTCTCTACCTCCACGAGGTAGTGGTACGGTTGTGGAGGTAGTGGTAAGGTTTGCTTACATTTCACCCTCCCCCGACCCCACTTGTGGGATTTCACTGGATATGTTTTTGTTGTTGTTGGTATCAAAGCATGATCCATCCCAATTCCTTGTTTCCCAATGTTGGACCCCTATATTAAAATTGCACATGCTCTACCAACCCTGGGTGTAATGGTGGGGTGAAGATCCCCATATTAATGGTTTAAGGGATGGCTGGTCTCTTTACAAGGTCTTGGCAACCTCTCCTCATGAGCTAGCTTTTCGGGTTGAATTAGGTCAAAATCCATTTCCTAACCGCCTCTTAAGGTATATACACTCCCTCCGTCCCATTTTAATTATCGTTTAACAAAAAACAATCGTCCTAGAATAATTATCGATTTAGGAATTCAAAACAAAACTTAGTAATTATTTCCAACTATACCCTTATTTAGCTTTTAAGGGGCTTGAAAAGGCTTTTGGAATTTAATACGTGCAATTAATGTTGTTTGTAAGCATGGACTCTAATTGTATAATGTATATACTCCCTTCATCCCATTTAAAATATTTTATTTTTTTTTGAAAATGGTAATAGTCTCTATTTCTGCAGAACCCATATTTACATAAGGAAACTCTATTAATACCGACCTATCCCTATAATGAGTCTAAGACATCAATGATTGTCACAAAATAATTATCGTTTTAGGAATTCAAGAAAAAAAAATTAGAAATTGTTGTACAAAAAAAACCTTAAATTATAGAACTACTTAATACTGCTCAAGAAACATCTAATATATCTAATAAATAGGGGTAACTTAGTAAAACCATATCTTATATTTATTGTTTCACTTAATAGGTGTGAAAAGAGTTTTTTTTAATGAAATAGGTGTGAAAAGAGTTAAGAGCGACAATTAAAATGGAATATAAATAATTTAAAAAATAAAATGGAACATAATGTCTTGATTTAGAAGAACTTCTTTCAACAACTTCTTTCAACAGGAAGACGATGCTCTAGCTATGTGCATCTCTAAAGTAGGCATGAAAGTTAAGGGTAACTTTGTGAAAAGATGGAAGTTCTATGCTCTCTCTCGGAAGACATTTCCTACATACCTACTTAGTCAGAAATACGAAGATGCAACCTATTTAGTCAGAAATACGAAGATGCATAAGCAGCAGTCATCTGGAATCAATATTTATGAAATGGGCCAAAATTTATTCATGTTCGAGTTCTCTTCTAAGTTGAAAGCAGAGAATGTTGTGAGAGGTGATTGGCACCAGAAAAAACACAAACTCAACCTGCAATGGTGGTTGCCGACGGTGAGATCTGCTCCAAGACATGAAGAGGTGAATCAAGTCTGGATCAGATTGATAGGTCTTACCCTTCAGTAATGGTCCAAAAGGTTTTCAAGGAGATCGGAGACCTCTGTGGTGGCTGGATTCAAACTGAAGAAGAGACGGAGTTGAGAAATCACTTGAAATGGGTAAGACTAATGGTTAGGGGTGACGGCGACGAAGTCCCAACAGTGGTGAAGGTGGAAAGTGAAGGTATTGTCTCTGAGATTCAAATTTGGTGTGAAGCTCCTGTAAAAATCAGTATCGGAGCTGCCAGAAGAGAGAGAACAACAGACCAGCGGGTAATAGAAGGCACACATAGTACAGAGTAGCATTTCAAGGTGATATAGGTATGATGTGGAGGCCCTCCCGAGGTTGGAATACCCACGTGACTTGCCATGGGGGAACATTATTCAGCGAAAAGCCCTCTTATTCAATAAAAAGAAATTGGGTCCAGATCTGCTGACCCAAAGTCAGCATTATATCATGGAATGTCAGAGGGTTGAATCAACAATCGAAATAGATGCTACCAAAAAAATATATATTCAAATGTGGAAGTCCAATGTATTATGTTGTTAGAAAATTAAAAAATGAAGCAGATAATAGTGTCATTATCAAAGAATTAAGGCCTAATAGATGGAGAAACATCAGAGGCTAGTGGGACTAGAGAGAGCACTGTAACTTTGTGGGATAGTTTGCACTCTCAGGAGAAATTATAATATCAACAGCAAGTGTAGTCACACAAAAGTGGGGTCTAGGGAGAGTAAGAAGTATGCAGACTTGACCCTAACTCTCTATCCTCAGAGGTAGAGAGGTGGTTTCCAGTAGACCTTCGGCTCAAGGAAAAACAATCCAAAGTAGTCCAGAAAAGAAGTAATGGAAGTGAAAGCATAACAAAGCAAAATACTACGATAACCGAAGTACAAGAAACTACATGAGCAATAATACGATTATTAGTATGGACAGACAGCAAGACAATGTAACCTAATTTGTGTCCTCCACAACCTCCTATCTAAGGTCATTTCCACTACCTACGATTTATACGAACACTAAATCACATTAAAGAGAAAAGTACAGTCTATATATAGAAATAAAGTGGAAAGTGTGAAAACCTGATATTGCGGACTTGACCCCCAGGAAGCAGGGTTTCCCTCTTCCCAATTATCCCTGTCAGTGTGCCATTGCAACCATTTAATATAAAGAGAATGGAATTGCAATTCACTAAATCTATGGCAGTAAAAGCAACAAACTAAAATAGCAAGATCAATCTAAAGCAAGAGCATGCCACTTAAAGTGTAATCACTAACACACATGAAGATCAAAAATCAGCACTCACTATATCTAGCAAATGCACAGAAGCTCTCAAGTTCAAGACCATAATTCTATAACTTATAGTCATACAAAGAGGGAAAATTTACAAATCATGTGTAAATTTCTCCTCTTTGTGTGGCTGGAAGTTTTAAAATTATAGCCTTAAACTTGAAAGCTTTTGTGCATTTACTAGATACAGTGATTGATGATCTTTGGTCTTCATGTGTGTTCGTGATTAGTTTAAGGTCAAATAAGAACTAGGCAGATTACATGGCTGTCATTCTATTTTCAAAACCTTGAGTCATTGGGCTTATTTTCGCCAGTGAAACAACATACCTAGGTGGACTCATTGGATTCCATGCTCTGTCACGCATTGGCGTCCTCATGCCATCATGGATAGGTGTTGCTATAGAGGAAAATAATGAGAAGAGCTAAAGTCAAACAGCTGAGAGGGAAAAGAATGAAAAACACTATTGGAACAGGGCAGCAGAATAATGGACCTCCAGGATCTCTCATAGGTGTCATAAATGGGTGCAGTGGAGTCCTTGAAGGATGTGATGGTGTTTCACTTCCCAAACCATATCTAGATGGTTCCCTGCAAACAGAAAAAATTGTTAGACAATGAACACGAAAAATAACCCAAATTTTAGAATGGAAATATACTTACCTGAACGGCACTGACACGTTAACATTATCGGAGATATGGTTGCGATCAACTGCAGGAAACATTGCAGTCAGCAATGAATGAAAGCAGTCAAAAGTTGAACAAACAAAAACTTCAAAAAGAATAGCACGCCCTAAATTTGGATGACTGTCCAAAAAGTGGATTCAAGACAAAGCCTCCATCCACAAAATTTCCAAAAGAGGACCCTTAGCATTCCCCCCACCCCCACCCCCAAAAAAAAAAAACTCAGAAAAAATGAGGGCCATTCTCAACATTGAAGAAACACTTGCCTGTAACAACTTTCATCTGGGCTTCAAGTTCAACTCGGACTGAAGTTCCTTTGATGTCAACAACACGCCCTTTACAACCTTTGAATGGTCCAAGGCGAATTTTCACATCAGCTCCAATTAAAGCATCCTGCCCTCTTCCACCTCTATGTCTGCCTCCATCTAGAACAAGCCAAGCATAAATGTTGAGACTAATAATTGAATGAAGAACAAAATAAAGATAGAAATTGTAATAAATAGCATTTAATAATAGACATCGGACGATCAGGGCTCCACACATTAACAAATTTTTAAAAAAAAAGTAACTTACAACATCCAGATATCACCATTATCAGAAACTTACAACTCATAGGTGGACCACCTCTAGATGATCTCATTGGAGATTGAGGAGCACGTGGTGGAGCTCTCATATGCGCAAATCTTGATGACATGGGGTTACCCTAGAGGAGTTCCATTGTAAGAAAAATATTCGCCAGCAAGACAATTGTTAAGATAGAATTGCAAAAGCAACAGTGAGCTTAAACTTCCAGAAGCAAGAAAATACTATACATACATTTCTATCACCATTTGCCCGTGAGCCACCAACCAACACACAAGATTGGGTTTTGGCACAAATATAACCAGCATGCTCAAGGTGATGACGATCATAAATAAAAACAACTCCTCTGAAGATGTGTTCTACAGGACCTTGTTTTCCCTATAAGTATGAAGAATAGTTATAACAACAACATACAAAAGTATAAACAATGTCAGTCACAAGAAAGTTCTTAGAAAAGCCAATACTCACTTTACAAGGACCCTCAAGAACTTTTACCACGTCTTTCACCGCCAAGTGGTTCTTATACCGATCTTGGGCATTCCCTTTCTTTTCAACTTTCGCTTTGATCTCTCTAAGTCTAACAAGTGCTACTTCAGGTCTATCAGGCACACCCTTAAGGACCTATATAACATCACCCAAATGTGAGCAACACAATTAGCAGAATAATTTCAACCTCACACTACAGTACTCACCTGGAAGGCTTCGCTGTCTACACGAATAATCACACCGAAGCTCTTATTGCTGCAGAAAGTGTAATCAATTAAGAAATTTAGCTGTTGGTTCAAAAAGGACTACACTGTTTCATGTCCTGTTTACTCTCATAAGAAGCTAAATGCTTACTCTAGTATTACAAGATCATGGAGCTCATATTCCCCAATACGAGTGAGACCAGATGTTACTTCAGAGCTCTCAACAACATTATCAGCAAATACACGGAGCTGCAGTATCAAAAATAAAAAAAGTTGAATCACCATTGGTCTGAAGACTTCAGATTAGAGATCTCAAATTACCATGTATGCTCAACTTACAAGCTCCTTTGTTGTATCTGATACCAGGTTAACCACATGTCCCTGAACAGAGACAACCATACCGGTTGCACCTTCAGATGAACCAGATACTACTTTCACGTGATTTCCAAGATCAAAGTACTTGCATAGCTCTTTGTCACTAAAAGCCAAAGTCTGCTCCCAAAGTAAGTTAATAAAATGACAGTACTCACTCCATCTGAGACACTTGATTCATGAAACATTCGTATTTAAAGAAGGAGAATATTACCAAAGGAAGGTCTTTCTGATTTGGTCTGATATGAACAGTATCTTCTTCGACTTTCTCAACATGGCCTTTCAAGTTTCTGAGATCCCCCTTCACCACAATAACGCGGTCACCCTTCATAAAATGACCTTTTTTCCTATTTGCAAACAAAGTAGATAGACTAGCCATATCGCCATCCCCACCCTCACCAGTTTGCCGGAATTTCTCAAGTTCATCAAAAGTTGGCTGTATGTTCAGGGTGCTGATTGATTTCATTGACACTGTCTTATACAAGAAACCATCTTTGAACATCATACCTCCAATATTCTCAAAATAGTCACCTGACATCGGGTCTCGCCTACGTTCCACACGTAGGTTCATCTCTCTGCAATCAATGAGAAATAGATTTAACAATTCAATATAGACCATTATTTGTGCTCTTATTGCAACTAGAGACACCAAGGAACAATTACCTTGCTTCATCGATATTCATAAAGCGTGGTGGAGGAATAAATGCCTTTTTCTTTGGAGCATCCCTCCCTTCCTACAAAAGCAATACAACATGCAAGAAGGAACGTCAACTGTTTCTTTCAACAAGAAACATTTGTTTTGGATAGGTGAGCACAATTTTAATAATTGCCAAAAAACAGCTTTATATAATGCTGTGAATCTACAAAGATGTACAAGTCAGCCAGGTTTCAACAATCCCTTTAATGAGATAAGGAATTCAATAGGTTCTTACAACATTAACATTTACTGCTCATGTATTTCAAGAATACAGAACCTATCAACTAACGACTATAAGAGTTAAAATACAATGACCAACCAAATAAACATACCAACTTGTTTGCAAGACCCTGTAAATCAATCCTTGGGATTAATTTCACGACGACTTTCTGTCTCACATTATCTACATCCATAACCTACATAGCAGAAAGATAAAATATCAGAACAGAACTTCCAAATTTACTCATAACAACATAAAATGCAGAATACTTGACAACCTTTGCAAGGTCTCCCTTGTAAGTTCCCATCTTCATTCTGACCCAAGTATCCCTGGCAAGATCAACCGCTTTGCTTTCAACTGAAAGGACATCAGTCATCTCTTTTATGGGGACCAGCATTATTTTTGCGGAGGCATATATATTGCGCATACCCTTGCACGCCTGTAGCATATAGGCATGATACAAATAATCGGGTTATTGGATGGTTACACGATCGACACATTATTTTAATGAGTCACATAAATATAAGCCAAAATAGAGCATACTGTATCATCTATGACATACCTCCCTCACGTGGGCTTCTTTGTCCGCTTCTATGTATATATAGTTCTTAAGATGATCAAGGGCTACAACTGATCGAATTTGCAATTCAGGTCCTCTATCAATTGCCTTTTGCATTAGGCAAACCGCAACCTCTCTCTCACGGCCAATCTACAAAACATGATGTAGCAACAAATTACAAGACAAAATGTGAAGGTTGAAAAAAAATACAAAGAAATATAAAAATGCCTAAGCACACAAGGGAGTGGCCCATCCCAGTGATCAATGAAGTAGGAGAAGAACCACGAGATCTCGGATTAAATCCTAGCGGAGCCTAAATATACTAGGTGATTTCTTTCCTTCTGCCTAAGCCTTTGTGGGCAGAGTTACTTGGTACCCATGTTAGTGGAAGTAGCAGGTAACTGATGGAATAGTGAGGTTTGCATAAGATACCATGGACACCACTGTAATTTTAAAAAATAATAAAATGCTGAACTTCACGGCAGAACACCAACACCATACCGCACATTTCACCATCCAGAGCTTTGGATCCCTGACAGATGGCAAGAGAGCTTGCTGCTCAACATCTGTTGCTTCCTCATCATACTCAACATGAGGTGACCTTGCATATCTTTGCTTAATGCTTCTCGTAAGCTCCTCAAGGTCTTCTTCTTGGTCCTCATGCGGCAACAGTCGGTGACGATATTCACGTCTGGCACCATCCTCGTCAGGTATATCTGCTCCACTATCTACTATGAAATCTGCAAAAGAAAATCTAACAATCAACACCAACAGACAAAAGACAATGCAGGGAGAAAGATACCACAAGAAAAGCTCGAAGTTATTACTCCGTTGAGAAAATAAGTTCCCCTTAAATTTATTCTAAACAGAGACAAACTCAGGTCACACCAGCTTTCAAACTCATAGACTGGACAAGAAATTCCAGCAAGTACATTGTAGACTGCAAATAAACTGTACATAGCATCTCAAACTAAAGATTTCCCCAAGGCTAGTGTCACAGCTACAACAGCTAACCCAGAAAGTATATGTGACACTAGTTGGATAATATCCTTTTTGGGGGGAAGTAGAAAAGTTACATTCAAAAACATCAAGAAGATGTTGCAACGGAGAAAGAGTGTGTGTTTGCTCATGTAAGCAAAAACTGGTGTAGTCTAGGGGCGGGCATTTGGTTCTTCGGTTCGGTTTTATCAAACTTCGGTTCGGTTCTTCGGTTTTTGATTTTAGAAAAGTGTGCACCATATATTAAATCAGTTCGGTTCGGTTTTTCTACTTCGATTCGGTTTAGTTCGGTGTTTTTAAGACAGTTTTTCGGTGCGAATGAAAAATAAAATGAGGACAAAATCAAAGTATAAGATACTTAAATTTAAAAGTATGTTACTGAATGATGTGTTTCGCCACGGAACACTTATTGTTCTAACTAAAAGACTATATTTATCTTTGTCAAGAACATTGTGCCTCCAACTACTTCTCAAGAAAAACAAGGACGAAGACGAGTTCCTTTACATAACATACATTGATAAAAATATGTTTTTGTTCCTCTTGGGAATTCATATTTGAAGTTAACTACCCTTTGGGGTGGCCCAGTGGTTTGGGCTTGGGACTTCTATGTTGGAGGTCTCAAGTTTGAAACTCCTTGCCAGCGAAAGCAAGGGGTTTGCCTTCTAGGTCGAGCTCGTCGCACCGGGCTTGCCTAGTGCGGGTTACCTCTCCTATGTGGTTTGCGAGCTATTGCATAGGAGCGGAGGTTTAACCCTGTGCGCACCCAAAGGGTAGCGGCTGTGGGTTTCCCTTGTCATTAAAAAAAAAAAAATTGAAGTTAACTATTGAATTGTACATTTGTTGCTACTTTGATTTGTTCATTAATGATTTAATTGTTAGTTGACTTTTTATTTTTAGTTAAGAGAATGCCCATATATTAATGATTTGTTCATATATATATATATATAAAAATATTAATAAAAATTCGGTTCTTCGATGCAACGAAGTTCTGAGACCCTTACACCGAACTGAAGAAACGAACTTTTGAAAAAATAATACCGAACCGATAAACCGAAGAACCAAATTAGGTCGGTTCGGTTTTTCAGTTTTCCGGTATTTATGCCCACCCCTAGTGTAGTCTAATATCAAGGAAGAAACACATTCCAAAAATAGCAACTAGTTACAGGAGCTTGATTGAGCCAGCTAAATAAGTTAAGCACATTGCTTTTAGAGCACAATTTGAAGCTGAGAACCAATCAAAACATCTATGATTTCTCATTTCAGACGCATCGTGAACACCAGCTTGCATATGCTTTCTTGATACCATTACGCATGACCCAAGTTAGTTCAAAAAGGAGAAAGGAGAAGAACATGCTGCTACTGTATAATGCAGGAATAGTGTTCAACACTTTCTAACTCTATCTGGCATAAATAACACCCGTTTCATGTCTGAGTACTCCTCCCCCTAAGGTTAATTTGATAAAAGGCAGATTTCAAATAATGTTACCCAGCTAAAGCAGATCACTCTAGTGGGTGGTTTTGTCCACTTGGCAATCAACTCCTTGTGGAGCAGAGTTGTAGATAGTGTCTCGCCACAATGAATGTTCCATCTTTTTGAGTCCCCCACTAGTAACTTATCCTCCACCTGAGGTTTGGAAAACCCCTGCTAGTTTAACAAACAAGTCCATATCTCATTCATCTTCCACACCTGAATGTTCCTCCTGAGAAGTAGGTCACTATTGTTGTGCTGCCAATTTTGTTCGACATTAGCCTCTTGGTTGTTTGCCAGTGCATATAAATTATGAAGCTCCTTATTCAATGCCACTTCCATTATTCCAGAATGATATGTGTGATCCATCTATTACCTAACCTGAATGTTGAATTGAACTAGAAATCCTCTCACAGTTCAAAGATATGCTTCCAAGGACCTGTATCATGAGGTGAGGTGCTCTGGCTTGTGAATATTGCTCAATTGACCATATTTTGCTTTAATTATAGCCGTCCACAGATTTCATCTTATTATACCACCAGTGTAATTACACTGCATACTCTTATTGTGTAATGGCGAGGTCTTCTATCCCAAGTCAAATGTCAAATAATTACCTTTTATCCAAAGGTGTTAAATATAACCGAGCTGTTTGGATAGGTTTATGGAAAACATAGATTTGATTGAAGCTGAATTAAGAAAAGGCCAACATCCAAATGGAGATGAAAGAGACAGCAAAATAAGAGGAGATATCATGGAGAAAGAAGTCAGCATGTTCATGGCTAAAGCAGAGAGATAGAAATACCAAGTTTTTATTCAAAAAATGGTCAATGCTAACAGAATGAGTAATCATATTGATGTGATAGAGGATTCAGTGGAGATATAAATGAATTTTTGGATTCTTATCAGAGTTCATTTTGAAGACTGAAACTTAGCGACCTACAATCAAATTAAGACTAACTCCTACGATCACCGATGAAAAGAATATTTCGCTTCAAAAGTCATTTGAAAAGGAGTTCCTTGAAGTAAGTAATAAAGCAATGCGCTAGTCACAAAGCTCCAATGCCACATGGGTATACTATCGGGTTCTTCCAAAAGTGCCGGAATTGCTTGAAAGAGGATACTATAGAGGCCTTAATATATTTCCATGAGGAATCTGAGAAGAGCTTTAATATCACCTTTATACTTCTTATCCCTAAAAAGAGTGTGGTTAGAGAATTGAGAGATTGTAGAACTATAAGTCTACTTGGTAGTTTCTACAATATTGTGGCTAAAATTCACGCTGAAAGGTTGAAGGGTGATGCCTAAATTAGTGTCCAGTAGTCATATCGCATTCTTGAAAGGGAGGCAAACCATGGATGCAGCTTTAACCGCTAATGAATGTCTCGACTAGGCTGGGCGAGAAGATACCATTACCAGGTATAATGTGCAAACTTGATTTTGAGAAGGCATACATCCATGTGAATAGGGAACACTTGTTAAAGGTTTAGTCTTTGACAAGAAAATGATGAATTGGATTTGGCCTTATATGACATTATGACCACTTTCAAGCTCTCGGGCTCTTTGTACTAATAATCGGACCATCACAGGTTTTCTTTGCTTCCCAACAAGGCCTCACACAATGAGATCACATTTCTCCTTTCCTATTCTAATTGGCAACGGATGGACTTGGTAAAACAATCAACTTTACAGTTCAGAAAGCTGGATTGGTGGTTTCAGAGTGAAAATGCAGACAGGATAATGACCTCTTTATTTCACATCTTGTCTATACAGATGATTCTCTTAATTTTTGTGAACGGAAGTGAGTCAATTAAGATATTTGAGGCTGATACTATGTGTGCTTAAACAGGACCAGGAGCAGAATAATCCCATTGAACACAACTCAAGATTTGAATGTTGTTGAAATTTTAGGATGCTAAACAAAGTTTCTTCATACTAGTTACCTCGGATTCTTCTGGCGGCACAAACAAAATCTGAATTTATTTGACAAGGAGTAGTGGATAGATGTGAAATAAAATTGGCTAATTGAAAGAAACAATATCTTTTTCGCAAGATAAATGGTTGGGATATCTACGCGTTAGAGAATAATATTAAGATTCGTACTTGACAAAGAATTCACGTAACAGAATGTTTGGCAGGCAACAGTTGGAATACAAAACTCAGACGAAACACAAATGATTGGAGCTGAATCAGGTTGCTGAATTCTTCAGCATACTGCCTTCATCTGTAAGCTTAACCACTGATGAAGATCATTTGAAAAGGAGAGGCCTTTGATCATTTGATAAGGAGAGGCCACAACAAAGGGATTTATACTGTCAAGACATGTTTCAACATAACTTAAACTTCAACCAACTTCTTTTCCGGACTTCAATTTCAAAAACAAAAGATTTCGCAAGTTCAGCTTAAAACATATGTTCAAATTGACCCTAAAAGATCTGACAGACCGTGCTAGTGAAAAATAGAACTCTCCACCTATTCCGATTCTACTTCATCTGCTTATCCCCAATTCCAATTTTTTTTTTTTTTTAAATATTTTCAATCCATTTTTATGATGAATTTTTCATTCTATGCAGGCAACTAAACAAATCAAGCTATAAATCAAATGAACAACCAAAAGGAAAAGGAATAGATAGTAAGTCTAACCATCTTCGCCTTCTTCTTCCTCCTCATCCTCATCACTATCTACAGCAGCTTCTAGGTCAAAAAATTCCGAACCAGTCCTCCTTTTAGGTCGTCTTCTACCACCTCCTCCGCCTCCGCCTCCACCTCCACCGCCATAATCTTCATCATCATCGTCCTCATCCTCATCCTCATCTTCCTCCGCCGCATCATCAATAAAATCTGATCTACGCCGTTTCCGTCCAGCCTTCCCTCTATCGTCCTCTTCCTCCTCCTCGTCCTCCTCTTCATACACGTCATCTTCTTCCTCCTCTGGTTCATCGTCGTCGTCGTCGTAGTCCCGTTGGCGCGGCATATCGGAATTGCTTCGAATTTGGAGAGTTTTGTTGAGTTATAAGGAGATTTTCGAAATTCTGTGTAGGTCCAAGTGTTGAAATGGGAAGGGTTCACTGGATTGTATAGGGTGATGGAACCCTAGGTGAGGGAGAAGAAGATTTGATAAGTGTAAAGGAAAACAATGGAGAAAAATAACAAAATACTCCCTCAAGTTTGTAGTTAAACTCAAAATAGTCCTTAAAATATACATTTTTGTTACTTTTCTTCTTCTTTTTTTTGGTAATTTAATTGATTTTATTACTGAAAAGTATTGGACAACCCAACACTATTCAACAAAGATTCACAAACTACATTATCTAGGTAATTATAATAATATTAATTGCTTTTTTCGATCGATATACAAGTAGTTGGGTGCGAAGCATTCTGTGTGAAAAAGCTCGTTCTTTTCAACATAGGACTATCTTTTATTCTACTTTTACTTATTTTTTTGGTAATCTATCATTTTTCAAATTATCTCCTAAGAATAATAGTTAAGTGTAGTTAATTTTGATCTCAGGTGACAAAAGTCAGTGACTCTACAATGAATAACTTGAATGATGACTCTCAAGAGTATTTGAGGGTTTCTTTGTTTCTATTTAAGATCTTGGTATTCTTTTCCTGCCATATTGAATACAAACAGCATGTTTGTGACAATTTGTATAAGATTGTCTATGATGATATACTTTTCGTATAACTATTTTTTTCAACGTATTTTTTCTTTCTGATTCATTGAGCACCTTTGAATGTTCATTCATAGTAGCATCGTGTCTTATGTTGCCAGCAGAATATAAACATTTAAAGAATATATTGTTCAATGTCTCGTCCAAATTAGTACATAGCACATAAAAAGTATCAAAAATAGTTTTCGTCTCACTGATTTGTCTCTGCTCAACAGTCTCTTTCAAGAAGCTAGAAATAGTACAAACTTTTATTTTAAGGTTCCATGATTGTTATACACTTAGCCTTATTTAGTCTATTTTGATGTAGTCTCCTCTCAGTTTAAAGTATATTAGTTTTGTACTAGATTTTATCATAGATCACTTTTTATTCCTTATATTCAGTAGATTCAAAAAATTCATTAATCTTGAGTATCTTCTTTATCATCCAAGATATTTAGGGAGCATTTGCGTGCCAAACAGTAAGCCCCACCCCTCCACCCCAACTCCTCGATATAATATACATAAATTCATTTGATCCATAGTCAATCTTTCTTCAAGCAAAGGTTTCGAAAATGTTTACAACTTGCAGCTCTATTCCAATCTGTTATATTCAAGAATTCTAAATCACCAACTGTTTTTGGATTACATAATCACTTTCATGCTATTATAATGTTTTTGTTATATTTTAATGGATGAAAACGATTACAATAATTAATATGGATCGTCTTTGATCCATCCCATATGTAAACCCCATTTTCAAACAAAAGCACATTTCTCTATTAGAAAAAAATCAAATTTAATTACTTAAATATTATTCTTAGTTAGCGATATTTAATATTTTAATAAAAGATAGTAATATTTAATACCAAGATTGTGTAAGAAAAAAATTGCTGAAAACATTGTTATTACAATTTAAAAATTAAACATGACAATAGAAAAAGTTAGTTTAAGAATTTTATATACTCACATATACAAATAGCATATTACCTATTTTATGAATGAGGGAACTAGAAAAATACTACATGTATTGATAATAAATAAATACATAAAATGAAGTGTATGGAGAACATATATCCCCCAAAAAATTGATTATTGTTTACTCATATATTATCATGACATATATTATAACTCATGTATCGGTGTCTAAATAAGTTGATAAGAAATCTTAATCATAATCTAAATAACATATACAATCAACAAATTATCAAAAAAGATTGTAGGAAGAAAGAAATATGTAAGAACAAACCATCAACAAAAACTATTAGAAAAGATGAGGTTTTCCTTGACGTCTTAATATAATCATCGAGGAACGATAAATATTAATAAATTATGGTGGTTCAACAATAACTTATTTGTTGATGTCAAGATAATTAAAAAATATATGAATCTATGAAAATGAATGATTTATTAATACCACTCTTAAAATTATTAGCGACAACAATTGCATTTAAAATCGATCAAAGCCTTATTTGATAGAAAAGTAACTGAATAAATTGATTCCAAGTCTGAATCAAAATAAAATAAGACAATATTCAATTGCCCTTTGATAATTGACTTATTCATTGAGCAAACTGGTGGCAATTATTTTTTTGTCATTAAATAAATAATATTAAAAGATTATTTTGTTATAAACTTGTAGTGTATTGCTTATATAGTAACTAGTTTTTCGACACGTGCATATTGAGAGATGTAATACATATTTGTGTAGAATAATATGTATTATTAAAATAATACTATGTAAAATAATTATATGAATAATAAAATACAAATTTATGTGAATATAATCAAAATAAGTCATTATTGATCTTTTAGAGCATTTCAATATTCTAAAAAATAGCTCTTATTGAAGTGTCATAATACTACATCACACCATGTGAAATTAGTGACTTGTGTTGAATTTCATAATGCAACCTTTCCAAAATCATTGGTGACATTATGCTCCTTTACTCCCATTATTTTGTGGTACAATGTTAACTTTAGTTTTTTTTTAGTTTTTTTTTAAAACTTTTATAATTTTTAATTCTTTATTTGTTCATTATTATACTTTATTATGTCTTTTTTCCAATAGTTGTAACTTTTTTTTGAATTAATCGATATGGTATGATTAAGTGTAACTTCTCACATCAAAGGATTATAACTTAAGGTAATGACTTATTAAAAAAATCATATAACTTAACCAAAATTTTGAATTGCCCTTGCTATCACCTCGAACTCTTTGACTTTTTTCTTGGATCACCAAAGCATAAGCTTAGTTAGTCAACACATGTATTTGTTAGGAATGATAATAGGGTGGATTGGAGCTAGTGAAGTTTGCAATTGCGCTTTTTTTTTTACAACCTGTGATCTTGATTATTATCATCCAATATTTTGGTTTAAGGGTATTGAAAATGTAGTATGTTTTGAGACTTCATTTGTTCTTCTTGATTTGAAGTTCTTGTAAATTTGATACATTTTTTACTTCTTTATATTTTCTAGATGATTTACTTCTTTATCAAATGTCCATATTCAAAGTAGTTACCTAGTGTCCACACAGATGTTTGAGACTTTATTGCTTGGAAGTTGCTTGAAGTTTTGTAAATCCACAATAAAAATTTAAAAGCAACACACTTGCCCACCCTACCCCATAAAATTCAATCTCATCCTGTCTCACATAGCTCTAAACTTGTCCGCCCTGCATCCGTTCTACTACATTATTATTTCTAGTATTTTTAATAAGATGTCACTCTTCACATGACTAAAGCTCTCATGCAATCCTACAAGAAATTACAACAATGTTGATTCCTTTAATAGTTTTAGTAAATGATTCAACCGAATACAAGTCCTATATATAGGACCATGATCAACTCTTACATATTAGACCAAGTAAATGATCAAAATATTCCTAAACTAAAAATGACTATATTGCCCCTAGTTTATGATCTTCTTCTTAGTAGTCCAAAAATAATAAAAGAACAAGAAGCATGAGAGGAGGAGGAAAAAATGTCGAATAAGTTAAGAGGAAGACCTAAAATTAATGGACCAATAAAACTTATTTTCAAGTAATTTTCTTTATGATTTTGGATCATTTTATTTTCTATCTCTTAATTTTATAATAATAAAAAAATATCACCACGAAGTGCAAAGATTGTTAAATTTTGAACATGTAATTTACAATTCACACGATAATATATTAAGAATCTTATTGAAGATCCTTTTACATGTAATCATCTCAATTTTTTAATGACTCATTCTGACATAATTTTGTTTAGGATCTTACAAATATTTTCTTTGATTTACCTAAGTATCTTATTGTTGAGATTAACTCATACTGTTTTCTTTCAAATTTATGATACATTGGCTAATGATTCTACCAACATTGGCTATGATCTCACTTGAGATTTCAATACCTCTCAACCAACATCCTCTTTTACCCATTGAATTATGTAATGTTGCTCCCTTTATGTAACCGTAAGTGTTGTGTAATATAAAATCTGTTGGACAAAAAAAAATCTATTCAATCGCGTCTAGTTTAATGGTATTCTTATACATTTTTTGAAAGTCCGAAGCCAAAAGAGTCATCATTTGAAGAAAAAATTCTAGATAGGCCACTCGATTTTGAAATTTATCAAAACGTACAAATCGTCCAAACTCCCACGATTTCCTTCAACATTAACGGCTCACCTCAAATGGTCCCTCACTTGAACATGTGCAATTTGCCTTATTTTTTAAAAAAATATATGAAGCACCTCGTTGAAGTTTGAAAGATGCCCCCCTCCCCCCCAAAAAAAAACGTGCTAAACATCCGTTTGAGGTGGACTGTTAATATTGAAGAAAATATAGTTAAAGTTTGAACGAATTATCTATTTTGATGAATTTCAAAATTGAGTGACTTATTTAGAATTTTTACTTTAAATTATGACCGTTTAAACTTCAAACGCCATTTTTGATGTGTGATTCCTATAACGTAAATGTTGTGTTTAACCTAAATTAGATGTGCTCATTATAGGGCTATAGCAGAGGCGACCCATGTTCTCATTTGATGGTGCACGTGCACCCGTTAACTTCGGAAAATATTACGTATATATATGTACATATACCTTGAGATATAACATATATTTTACTAGGCATCTTTAAGCACTAAAGTTGAATTGGTGCATCGGTTTAAATACTTCGCTCAATTGTGTTTCGATGTGAGCGTCTTGGGATCGAATCCTATTCACTACTTTTCTTTTTTCGTTTCTATCTTAGAAGTTAGAAGCTTTAAAATGTTGGATAAAACAAAGGGACAAGCTAGTTTTGAACTTGCGACTTCGTGGTGCCAAGTAAAGTTTAAAACCATCACTCCCCCAAAGTTTGCTTAGAAGAATCATTTTATTCATATTTAAAATCAGTATTACGTGACATGCTTTAGCTAAGGTGCATTAGTCTTTGATGATGCACCCATCGTTTTCAAATCTTGGATTCGCCTCTGGGCTATTTGCCAGTGCATATGGATCAATTTTTTCACATAGACAGCTAACACACGATAATTGATATCTAAATGTTGTATTTTACTTCTTATGTCATAATGCTATTTTTCAAGAACCAATTTAATTAATTTATCTTTGGAATTAAATTGATTAAATTACTTCAATTTTTTAAATTTTAAATTTATATATTCAAAAATTATTCAAAAGGTATTATGAATTGTAATTTTACTCTTATTAATATATAGAGTAATGAAACTATATATTATAAAATTTTAGTTAAACTTTAAATTTTACGTAATTTAAATCTTAAAAAGGACAAAAATATCACATTGATTGAAATGAACAGAGTAATGATTAGCTCACATGTCTTCATAAAAATTTAACTTTACTCCTTACATTTTGTTAAATGCATTGTATAGGAGAGTGAAAATTCCTTTACTCTGATCTTACTTTATAATTTTTGGACATCATATACCAAGGAGGAGGAATCGTGTAAGAATAGAATCACTCTATTTCCACAAAACAGGAACACGTTCACACATCTTAACTAATTTTATAGGTATCTACTATCGTCTACCAACACAAATATGATATAATTTGGACAAATAGGACTATATTTCTCAACTAGACCATAAGAAAAGCAAATAATGCTCTTTATAAACATTTGTTTTTATCTTTTACAAAAAAATCAAACAAAAAGCACATGGCTGTTTTAGAAAGAGACATGATAGTTGAGCTCAAGACCTTTATCTATTTTGGTGAGGAAGTCGGCAAAAGTAACCATAGTTGTAATTTTGTTTTTATTATTACTTCTTTGAATGGACCTAAGTTGTTGGACAATTAATTCTTTTCTTTTTAAAATTATGTTTTCTTTTTAAAACAATTTTAATTATTTTTAATCTCAATTGATCATTTTAAAATAGTCTATACATTTGTAAAATAAAAAACATTTAAAAATGTGATTATTGTGTAGCTGGATGTCAATATACAAGTTCAGTCTAACTCAATAATTATCGCTAGATAAATAAATTAAGAGAAAGAGTAAATGTGAAATGAATGAAGAGAAGTTAATTTCAGCATAAAAAACAAAAAATATCTTGCTGGAGAAGAGTTGCATGGATGACATGTAAGTCATGTAGTTATTAAATATGACATTTGACAAAATATATCCTGTTTTATTATTTAAGGAAATTTTATTTTATTTACTTTGGACTATTTTATTATTTCCCACTCATCTATTTATCATCATATCATATTCCTCCACCATTTTTTCTAATATAACAACAACAATGGCATTGTTCAACAAAGATCCAAAGAGTTTCATTAAATTAATTTCAATTATTTGTTTCCTACAAATATCAGCTCTAAATGGACAACTTAGAGTTGGGTTTTATTCTGAAAGTTGTCATAATGTAGAGTCCATTGTTAGCTCTATGGTTAAAGAAGCTTCACAAAGAGAACCAAGAATGCCAGCCATCTTACTTCGACTCCATTTCCATGATTGCTTTGTCCAGGTTCTTTCTTATATTTGTAACCAAATTTTAGTATGTCAATTTTAACTCTTTTGATTTTCATGTTGGTTGGAAAATGAACTGGTATTTGCAATATGGTCTTGGGCAATTCTTGTTCTGAATTAGACCTAAGTGTCATATCTAAGTTAGGTTCATTCCTGTTTGACTTCTGGTCCATACTCCAGTTGGATCTGGACATGAAAGCTGTTAGAGTGGGTTAGACATTAATTGGTGATTAGACTTATGGTTTGTTTATATATGTATTTGAGCCATTTTTTTATGAGTTGAAGTATGGGGTTGAGTTAGACTTAAATATCACATCTACATACTAGTCTATGCTTTAGTTGGGCTTGAACCTAAATAGGGTGTGTTAGAATTTCACATTGATTAAAAAATAGACCGATGATTTTTTTCTATAGAATTGAATACTTTTTCTTACTAAGCTATTTTTTGTGGTTGAGTTAGAAAGAGGTTGATTACATTAATTTATATTATTTGTACCAATAACCTTCTTAATTCTTCTTTTTGAAATGTGTTAAAAGGGTTGTGATGGATCAATTTTGATTGATAATGTTAAAGAAGCTGAAAGAAATGCATTTGGTCATGAAGGGCTTGGAGGATTTGCTGAGATCCAAACAGCCAAAACTCAATTGGAAGTCCAATGTCCTGGTGTTGTATCTTGTGCTGATATTGTCGCTTTAGCTGCTAGAGATGCTGTTGTTATGGTAATGCTATACTGTTTTTTAAAATTTTAGTTTTATGTATATATACGAGTTAAAATATTTAAGTTTTTTTTTACATGAGATACGTTTATATAACCCTAAATAAAATTTCTGACTTCGTCAGGCTGGTGGAGAATCTTATGAAGTAGAGACAGGTAGAAGAGATGGAAGAGTATCAGATTTGTCATTTGCATCCAAAATGCCAGATGTGGATGACTCAATTGAAGTTCTCAAAGAAAAATTCAAAACCAAAGGCTTTACAGAAAAGGATCTTGTCATTTTGAGTGGTATGTATGATGATCATATAATTTTACACATACTCATTTTTATGATAAATATAAGTAACAAATAATAAGCCATCTATTCATTTTTCATATAAGTGAGGGGAAAAACCACAGTTACATTAGGATCGAGGTAAACATTCAACATATCTCTAATTATTAGCAACAATCAATTAGGAATTTTTCGATGTTTAACTAAAGATTTCAGGTTCAAATTCCAGAAATGAATTGGAGAACTCTTGATAGGAAGTGTTTCCTTCTTAAATAAATCTTACGCGATGCAAATTTGAATTAGTCAACTCATGCTAGAAGGTATTTGCTATTAGATGATTATACAAAATATAACTGACAATTAAAGTATTATAAATATTTGACCAAGACTAAAAGTGCACTGAAAAGGACAAAACTGCTAGAATATATTTAATGTAACGGACCACACTTTGAACATAGTCTCAAACACATACATTTTGTTTTCTAGCTACAACAATATCATACATTTTTGTCACTTTATTATAACTTTTGACATGTTAAAAGTTTAAACATCTTCTAATCCTGACTCTGCCTCTGTTTTAAACATCTTGCGCAGGGGCACATACAATTGGCACAACAGCTTGTTTTTTCATGCCTAAAAGATTATACAATTTTACTGGAAAATCAGATGCAGATCCATCTATCAATCCTAAATTCCTCCCAGAATTAAGAAGCAAATGTCCCAAAAATGGGGACGTAAACGTTCGAATATCGCTCGATAACCTTAGTGAAAGGAAATTTGATGATCAAATAATGCACAACATAAAGAATGGATTTGCAGTTATAGCATCAGATGCAAGGCTTTATGATGATAATATTACAAAAGCAGTGGTTGATTCTTATCTTGAGATTACAGAGAAATTAAATCCTAATTCATCTTCATTTGGGACTGATTTTGGTTTAGCAATGGTGAAGTTGGGAAGGCTTGAGGTGAAGACTGGATTACTAGGAGAGATTAGAAAGGTTTGTAATTCTTTTAATAAAATGTAGTAGTTTATAACATTTATGAGTTATGGTATTACTTAATTAAGGTTGGAGATCATATAGTATAAGTAGTACATTTTAATTAGTATTAACAGAATGTTAAAATTGAAGTTATGTTACTATATATAATAAGTGTGAATAACCAAGCACCACACCTCAACATGTGTTCCAATAAGAATCACTATTAATATCCAATATATTTATAAGTGGGCCCCACCACCTTCCACTTAAATACTACATATTATATATTAATTACTATACTATAAATGACTTTAATACTCCATATTATATATTACAATAATTAACAATTATTTGACACTTTAAATTCTATCAATGCCATATAAATTAGGATAAAAAAGGTAACATATAATATTTATATTTATATTTATAATAATAATAAATATATATAACTTAAATACTCCATATTATATATTATTACAATAATTAACAATTATTTGACACTTTAAATTCTATCAATGCCATATAAATTAAGATAAAAAAGGTAACATATAATATT
>JAJOOF010002422.1:0-33340 GCA_029582545.1 Solanum lignicaule | reverse complement strand
TCCTTGTGTGCTAAGAGATATCCCCATTTAAAGTTGACCCTCCAAATCGCATTTGTTGCGATTTTCGAATTTTGATACGGTTGCTCTAAAATTCGGGTTAGACCCATTTCCCACTCAATTTGACCCCCTGAATAAGAATATGAAGTCGAATTTCCGAAATCATTGATGGATTTTGAGATATATGGAAATTACAATTATAGGTGTTTCCGAAGCACATTTTCGGGCATTTTTTTGGGGTCGTTTCATATGTGTGCAGGGATGAAAAGGCAAAAATCTGTAGAAATTAAGATGTTGCAGTGGTCTACGGGTCCCATCAACAGTCCGTTGGTCAATCCACAGACCGTGGATGGCATCCGCAGATCCATGTAAGGTACTAAAATTTCCCTAAGTGTGAAAGTGACCTACAGACCCAATTGACGGACCGTAGGTCAACCCACAGATCGTCGACAGGGACTCGTGGGTCCAAGTTAGGGTTTCTGCTTGACCCGACCCGAACCCCAATAAATAAATTCCTTCATTTCAAATTTATTTCCCACTTCCATCTTTTCCTCCCAACAATTTTAAACCTTCCATTTCCCCATTATCTCCCATTAAAAAAACCCCATATCAATTCCAAATCACCTCCCATTTACTATACCAAATCCTTCCTCCATTGCCATATTCCCAATCTTCTTTCCCACTTCCATTTTTCTTCCCCAAAGCTTTCATGGTTCGGGTCCGGTGTCCACGCTGTTCTAGGAGCTTTTTTCACTTGATCACACACTCACCATAGTTGCTTACTTGGAAGGTAAACTAATTTCTCCTAAACTTTGAATATTTCATTGTTTCAATTGAAGTCACAACGATGAACTTGACCTTGGGTTGTTAGATTACTTGTTAAAATGTTGATTTTTAGTTGAGAAACACCCTTGGAATGACGGTACATGAGTGTGTAATTAATCTAAATTGAATAAATGGGTCACTAGGTCTAATCAAGAGTTTTGACTTAGGGTTTCAGTGTTTTATTTGTGTTGCAAGTTGAACTGTGTGTAATCAAAACACTAAGGACGATGAACTACCGCAAAATATGTTGAAATTCATGTTTAGACTTAGTATGATTGAGTGATTGTTGAATTTGTGGGTTGAATAGAAATTGAAAGTGTAATACCTGGCACAACACCGATCAACGACTTCGATCCACGGGCTGTAGGTCAACCTATGGACCGTAGGTCGGGGTCCGTGGATCAGTTAAACACTAAATATAGGTTAAGTCAGGAACCACGGTGTGGACTACGGTTAGTCGTTTGATCGACAAACCATTATTCACATCCATGGTTCCCAATCTGGAACCCAATATTTCCACCACCTAACTTACGGGGGGACCCCTGGGCTGTCGTTCCATCGACGGACCGTAGGTACCCATAGTGGGTCACAATTCCATTTACTGCCTAGAATTTTTTTTATTTTTCATCTAGGTCCAAATCTTGTTCTAAAATAATTCCATGAGTCTTATTAACTTGTTTTGGTACTAACTACTCTTCCACAGGTACCATGGCTTCTAAACAAGCACTGGTGTACTCCCAAAAGAGCGAATCCAAATAAGTTTCCCCATCCCGACAACTATTAGATGAGGGCAGCAGGGATGAGTATCTACCACCCACTACCAGAGTTTCCCCAACTGCCACCCGAGTTACCAGGAATAGAGCCCAGTAGATTAGTTCTACGAGTGATAAGGTCGAGGTCACCGCCCCTAGTCTGAGGAGGGGGCCACACAGTCTGGAGAGTCGCAGTCTGGCTTCCAGTCGTTGTCCGACTCTAGTTCTAGTGGCAGTCATACTTCTTCTTCCGATGCCGATAGCACGGGGGATTCCCTTGTACCAGCTCGAGCTGAGCTGATTTCCAGCGCCACATAACCAAATAGTTGGTGTGTTGCGGACCAGTACCAAATCTATGAAAATGGAACCATTCTGAATGAGCACTGAAAGATGGCCAGGACCGTTACTGAGGAGTGTAGGGTAATGACAGGGAGTCTTCATACCGTACCCGTTATTGAGGAGCTATTCTGAAGGCACAAATGTGACTGGATGGCATGGGGTCTGGGGAATTACAATGAGGAGATGATCAGAGAGTTTTATGCCTCCTATGTCACCACCATCCGTAATTCCATACCTAAGTGGGCCAAGCCCATAGCTCAACCCCTGCTCTAGTCTACCTTGGTGTAGAATTTTCCCGTGGACATCTCTAAGACTACTATCTGCCGGTTCATCAATGGCCCAGCCCATACTCTGCCTATTAATACAGTGGAGTATGACTATATGATAGGCTTTGTTCAGAGCGAGGCTTTTTAGAGAGATGCTGATTAGAGAGAGACGTTGCTTTATTGGATGACACGTCATATTGCTGAGGATTGTGAGTGTATCGAGTGGGTGAGAAATATGTCATTTCCTATCAGAAAGAAGACTCTGAGCTTTGCTGTGAAGTTCTTATGGTTATTGGTTCCTACTAGACTGTCCCCTACTCAGGCGAACAATGTTGTCAATTGGGACCGGGTCGTGATGATTGTTGCTATTAGTGTTGGACTGGAGCTTGATTTCTCCCACATCTTGATTGCCGAGATCCATGAGAGTGCTTTCAGGACCATCACTATTTTTCCCTTCCCGTGTCTGATATTCCATCTCTGCAAGGAGGCTTCAGTGCCCATTTGGTATTGTGACAGGTTGCTCGAGGCGACCAAGACTGTGGATATCGGCCTTATTCGAGATGATTCCAATCTTGCTGCACCACGGGGGGACCCACAAGTGGATGTACCACCCTTGGGTGCTGATCTTTCTATTGATGTGGAGCATCTCCAGGCTGATGACACTACTATTCCATCCACTATAGCAAATGCCCAGGGTCAACCTTTTACGGCCATTAGTCAGGCCTCGAACTCATCCTGAGCCACTCTCTCTTCAGTTTCCATGGTCGTTTCTCTGGCCTGAGACTAGAAGTTGGGGACCTAGATAGCTACATTGCTGCAACATATGAGGTAGTGGATGTAACATTCTGTTGAGGAGTATGAGGCCCGTATAGAGCACATGATGGATGCGAAGATTTAGGCGGTCCAAAAATACCTTGATGCCTTTGAGTTCAGAGTCCTGGAGAGGACTACCCCTACTATTAATGTGACTAGTTTCCAGACGGAGTTGGGTAGGCTCTGGTCTAATGTTGACACCCTTTTAGCCCCTGCTGAGGTTGTATTAGAGTCCGCACTTAGGGTTGAGGATGACAATGTGGTGATGACTGCCTTGTTTGGCAACACTATCCTATCACCCGATCCTTCCTGTGCTGCTAGAAAGCGCCACCGCTCTGATCACATGTCCCACACTGAGGAGGCTCGACGATTGAAGAAGAAGGAGGACCAGAAGTTAGAGGTAACATAGAGATAGTCCATCATTGATGAGGAGAGGCAGCAACAACGGGCCAGAGAGGTTGATGTTGGCCCTTCTGGTTTGAGGAGCAATACTGATGGTGTTCCCATTATTGGTGAGGGCGCTACTGATGGCATCGCTAGTATTAATCTAGTGGGTTTTGGGAAACTGGATCCACCCACTTTTTGATGGGTCTTCGAAGCATTTGCACTACAGTTTTTCTTTTCCCTATGCTTTACTTTTTATTTTTGTGCATTGAGGAAAATTTCACCATATTTTGTTGGGGGTGGGGCAAATGGGTTGTGAGTGATAGGGTGAAGTCTGAGTAACCCAACTCATAATCCTCCATTGGGGTTTTCTTTCCTGTGTTCTTTTCCCCCAAGGGACAATTTTACTTTTATGTTAAACCGGCATGTTTAGGATTCTATGTGTAGAAGTAAGTAAAAGAATGAAAGCATGATGACATAAAGAGCATGAAATTGATACATGTACAAATTTTTTGAAATGTGTTAGATCTCTAGGCTGAATGAGTTGAATGTGTTGGATCTTCATATGACATGATAAGGAACCGGTATGATCGCATGACTTAAGTTAAAACTTGAACTGGGTAATTCAATAATCTGATAATGAAATGATGTGCCAAGTGTGTGTGAGAAAAGTTTGAATGTTTATACGATATGTGCCAATCTAGAACTTACCCCGTTGGTCCTGCAAAGATAATCTAGGCTAGAAGTTGGGAAATGATCATAGGCCCATGTTCAAATAAGTCCACTCAAGCCTAAAAGTCAACCAAAATAAATAAATTCTCCCTTTGATCCAAATGTTTGAGCCTAATGAATACCACTTCTTTCAATACACCTAATTAACCTTCCCTAAAAATATTATTTTGGCCCCGGTACCTCCTTGGACATGTGCACCTTAACTTAGTCCAAGAGCCTAAGTTGAGGATGGCTAATTCAAAAAGTTACCTTAATCTTGGCCTTGGTCCGACATCGGATATTGTGCACCTCAACTCATGCAAAATACATAAGTTGAGTGTGGCTATGAAAAAGGAAACCGAAAGAAAAATGGTATGAAAAGAGTTTTGTGTAGAAGAAAGAAAAACAAAGGAAAAGAAATAAAAGGATGTGACTGAAGTTAAAAGAAACAAAAAGATGAATGATAAAAGTTTTGAGAGAAACAAAGAAATATGAAGTAAAAGAAAAAGAAGAAAGTGAAAAATAAGAGTGAGAAGGTAAAAAGTCACATCTGTGTTGAAGAGAATCAAGGGAAAGAGCATAAAATAAAAAGATGTCAAAAATTGGTTGAGAAAAGAGGTAAAAAGACAATGTAATGTCAAAGAGGGCAAAAAAGTCACTGAAAAGTACCCAAATGTACCCTACCTTACCCTGAGCCTATGTTACAAGCTAAGAAAGTCCTATAGTGATCCTAGTGACTAGTTTGGAGAGTCTATGCAGTGAAAATAAGGGCAAGCCTTTGGTATTGAGCACTAACTGTACTTGAAGTCACTTCTGAGTGTGAGTGTTGAATGAATCCTTAAACTTGAAATTCATATCTATTTTGTGAAAAATGATTTCTTTTGATGTGAGGGCACTTGTTACATTGTTGGAGAATTGTCACCTTTGTGATTGTGAAAAAGTGTATTTTGTGATGTCTATCATGTTTTGATCCGTATGAGTTAGCTTGTTGAGTCTAGATGAAAAGATTTGCGCTAAGTGATGGAATTGATTGAGAAAGCCATGTGATTGCTTGAGTTTGTATCTTTGCTTCTACAGAAGTGTCGTTTAGAGTTTTAGTGTGTCGTTTGAGGACACACAATAAGTTTAAGTTGAGGGTGTTGATATACCGTGAGTTTAAGGTATTTTTGTTGCATTTCACTTAAACTTTGTGTGTGTCTTGGGCTAGTTTGTTATTACAAATAATGTTTTGTGTGTAATTCTTGTAGGAAATAGGCTTGGATGCGGTTGATGAAGATGCGATCTGCAAATTGCAGAAGTAGCCAATGAAGGAGACAACCACGGACCGTAGGTCCATTGACTGGTCATGGATGGGCAGTCATAGGTCCTTGTCAGGAAGTTGAGTTGCAGTACTCAAACCACAGAGTGACAGGATGGACCGTAGTCCAATCCACAAACCGTAGGTGGAGTCATCGTTTGAAGGCCTTGAAATATTGCACAAGTGTGGAACCACGGAGGATGACCTATGGACCGTAGGTCGAGGCGTCAACAGAAACCGTGTCTAAGCAGTTTATTTCCTTATTTTGTTTCCTGTTTAGTTTGGGATTTGTTTTCTAAAAATAGGACTCGTAATCCTCATTTTTGGGGGTTAGACAATATTGTATACTTCTAGTTTTTGTGCTTTTGGAATTATTTTGCAAACTCTTAGCAATTTAATTTCTGGCATTCATTTTATACAATTTTCACTTTGAAATTCAATTCAAGATTTCGGGTTTCATCTATTCTAATTATAAGTTCATGAATTCTTTTAACCTAATTATGAATTGTGAACTCTCAAGCATGAATAGCAAAATCCACAACTAGAGTTGTGGGAACCATGAGCAATTAACAAAGTATGAATAATAATTAAGTAACTCTTGAGTAGTGCTGATGCATGTATTGGTAGTTCTTTCATTTAGAAGTCTTTTTAACGGGTGCACACGTTAGAACTCGCCTCGTTCCTACTTGTCAGACCAAGGAGATAATGAATGAGAAAAGGATTAAATGATAGAGATTTAGTGGATGCTATCTAATAGTCTAATTTCAATTTGAAGTAAAGGTGAAAACTAAACTACATTGATATGGTGAATAATCTGGGGTAAAGGTAAGGGTTAGTAAAGCATACACCCGTAGACGAACCAAGTTGCGTGGTGAAATCCCCTACTTGGAGGACCAAACACTCAGGGATACCTAACTTACCAACTTTGCATGTCAAACATTACGAAATGATTACTATTATTAGGATTACCGCGTTAAGAGCTTGTGGGGAATACATATACCTTAGTTTCCTTCTCATATTGATAACTCAAAGTTTGAATCTTGTTTACTTGTTACTTACGCATCCAAATCAGTTACTTACTTACAAAATCCCCCCTGTTTACTTTTTTCGGAAATAGTTTGACTAAACGGAGATATTAGTAAGTTAAATTTAAGTCTGAACCAAATTCCTCGTGGGATCGACCCCAACCTACAAGTTGGGTACTTTACTTGATAACGATCGTTTATACTTCTTTAGGGAGGTGTAATTTGAGCGTATCAGCTAGCCTAATAAAAATATGAGTTATGTGACTAACAACTTGACTTTATATTATGTTTGCAGAAAAAGTACTTAGCAAGTACAAGCAAACAAGATGAGAAAATTGTTGATATTGGTTGTTAATGAGAAAAACAAATTATATTGCATGCTTATCTACTATAGAGGTTGAAGTAATAAAAATCAGACTTCAACTAGTGAAAAAATGAATTGAAACACTTTATTTTGAGAAAATAATTTTTCAATTTTGATTAATTGTGATAGCACCAATATAATGGTTGAATACAAAATCGTTGTTATATTGGTAAATCCAGACTCATGAGAATAAAACACAATATTGTGAGATCATATTGATCATTGGTATACCATCAATATTAGTGGTGTTAAAATTTGAGAGAATCTTGCAGATTTGATAAACTAAGGCCATAGCAAGGTAAAGAGTCTGAAGCACATCGAGGGGATGAATTGAAGCTAAAACATTCTGAGTCATATTTGAGGAAACCCAACCTGGAACTAGAGATCCTATAACCAGGTTCAATGGGAAGAACGAATCATATGATGACTTGTTATGAAATGCACTATTCTTAATTTTATTCAATCCATATGATGTGAGCGCACTTATCCTATAATGATTTGAGGAGGTTGAGTCTTGAACTCTTAATGAAAGTCTGTAACTCGTATAAGTAGGGTGTCAAATTATAGGAGCACCCTTGACAAATTTCACCTACGTGAGTGTGAAAGTAGGCCACTTTCTATGAGGATGGGGTTGTTCTCAAAAACACTCATGAAAACTAGGATAGCACAAGGCCGTAATGTACTTGCTAAAAAAACTTGTATCAACACCTTGAGTATTGTGTGTAAGCAGTGATACTTTTTCCCCTTAAGCAGTCATAGTTTAAGTCTGAGACCACTACTAACTCTGGAGGAAAGGTTATTGTTTTACTAAGTGAAGGTTCAATGCAGAGCACACCTTCATTATGCACAACAGTCTACCTTTAACTAAATTGTGAAGTACTTTCTTATCATATTATTAAAATGAGTGGGGGATTGTTGAATTTTAAGCATTTTAATCTTATTTTAAAGTGCATAATTCTACAATGAGAAATACTAATTGTCTGCTATACGTTTGTAGCATATGATGTGCAATATTTGAGTTGTCCTTGATGGTATTATATTCCCCATTACTCACATGAGTTAATGGTAGAATGTGGCTATGATTTCCTCTAACTTTTGTAACCTCTAACTCATTATTTACCCATTATTCTACCTCATTATGGTTGTAACCTATGTAACTCTTGGGCTATTCATTTACCCAATTTACTACCCTCATTATCTTCCTATTCATTGCAAGGAACAATTCCTCACTATAAATAGTGTGGTCTTACTTTGTGTTTGGAATATGTGATAGAGTTTTAGCCTAATATGAGTAGTATTGTGTTGTGTTTATATTGAGATTAGTGTAGTGAAAGAGAGAGTTGATACATAGAAAACTATTATAAGTCTTGAACTATATTCACTATATAAAAGAGGGTAATTATATGTTGAAGGAATGTGTTCTTTTTGTGGAGCTTTGGACTCTTCAACTAATTCGGAGTTGTTTGAGTTGTACGACGTTGTTGGGCTGTTGTATCCTAGAGGGGACAAGTGAAGAGATATACTGTTGGATCGGTGTAGATTATGCCGCAGTGGGCTTGAATCTCCTTAAAGAGAGTGAGATATCCCACCTCAACCTAAAGATTTATTTAGTCATTTTTGTTCATTTTATTTCAATTGTAATTTATTATATTTGTGGTATATTACACCAGAATTTAGTATATATAGCACAAAAGAAAAAATATGAAATTGTACCTAAATATTTGTTAATGTTAGCAAGAATATAATAAAATATATTTTTGTTAATTCATTGTACGATTTATATTTAAGTTTGGTTGTGTATACAAATGATGAGTAACCTAGGGAGTTTATCCGCTTGGAATACAATTTCAACTAATTTAGGGAGTTTTGTGGTGGTGTGATAAGAGTGTAAGTTGTTTGGTTCATAGAATTAGGTGAGTTATCTCGATTTTAAATTTTGAAACTAAATCCATAGCTAGAATTGGTAAGAATAAAATCTATATACGTTCTACCGTCCCTAAATTAAACGGCTATAAGATTAGACTTGATTTTTTTATTGGACTCACTAGTGTACTTGACGGTCTCGTCAAATTATCAAAATAATGTAACGTTATAACATTATATATAAAATTATATGAATGAAAAACTTTATGTAAATAATAATAGTGTTAACATAAAAATGGATATATAAAAATATTAAGAAAAGATTGAAATGAATTAATTTTTTTTATTCCAACGTTGAGGGGAGATAAAGTTGCATTCACATTTTTAAGCTCCAAATATCTAAATAATTGAATTCTGAAAAATTACACTACTTACAAAGTCATATTTATGATTTTATAAAGGGTAATAGTGGAAACTATGATTTAAATTATTTCTCATTATATATGCGTTGTCTCACAAATTTAGTTATTACTTTTTCTGTCTCAATTTACTTTTCAAATATTTCCTAATTTGATTTCCCTTTTTACTTATATTTTTGAAAAATCCCCGAATGCGTCTAGAACTTGTGTGCTATCATTCTAATAATGTCACAAGTAAGGTTATAAAGACTATATTAAATTTGTGTCTTATTTTGATTAGCAAATTAAACATATTATATTGTTTAGAAGCATATAGTCCTAGTTCTATTTCTGTCACGCCCCGAGACTACACCCTGGGCGGGACTGGCACTCGAGAACCATTGTTGGCCCCAGGCGAACCCTTCGCCTGGCTTACTTAACTCAACGGAAGACTCTAAGCATGATTACAATGATCATATGAATTTACTCAAATAACTTAATAATATAACTTAGAATGTTAAGAAAATTAAACATTCAACTTGGCCAAAATGGCAACCCAAGTCTTAACATAAGGTAAAATGAGAAGACTAACAGACTTTCTATGAAACCTATAAACAACTGAGATGGACATTGGGACAATCCCCACAACATCGTAATGAACTAAACTAAAAAGCAAATAAAAGAGTCCTCCGAAATGCGATGAGGCTCACCACAGACTCTGAGTGCTCAAACTGGATCAACGAGGCGCTGGATGCTAATCCTAGTTACCTGTGTCTGCATCATAATAAGATGCAGGCCAACTAGCATCAGTACATTGAATATACGATTATGCGAGTTGGAATGCTAACAAACATAGGCTTGAAAGGGAATCTGAAAGAAACACTTACCTTGGCTCTTCTCAAGTCATGATTACTTGCCGAACTCATTTCAATATAAAGCAGTTTAAAACAAATGCAATATAAAGAAAAGTGATTTAGAAACATGATGTCAATCCTGTGTATATACAAGGATACAACAACTCTGAAATGTATGTAAAAATTATAATAAACTGATGTATATAAACAATAATTTTTGTGGGAGTTTCTATAACCGACAACCATCACTATGAGCCTAAGTGATGGTACAACGTTTTACCTCACGTTGCTAAGGACCGTCCTATACCTTGCCATCGGTATAGAACCTGAACTACTAAGTGGATCCACTAGTGTATGCTGAAAAGCACTAAGGAATCATCTAAAAGTATGATCCTTTTTCTGCGCATGATGGCTACATGGTTTATGGGGGCTTGAGTTGATATGAACTCGCGTCCCCATATCGGTGCTCAATAATACTCCCAAAATATACTTAGCTCATATGTTTTTAAAACAACTTCTTCTCTTGTTTGAGATAATTGCTCAAACTTAGCTTAATAGCTCTTTTGGAATCAATGTTCCCTTTTGCTGTTCAAAACTCTTTTGGAAATCTCAGTTTCCTATCATCTTAAATGTGAAAACATTTACTTTTGGGAATACTTAGTTCCCATATATCATTTTAAAGAAAATGAAATTTTCTCTAACTCTTTACTCAACTTCAAAACTTAAGTCTTAAAACAAGGTTAAAAGCATTTGTAAAAGACTTCTTGAAAAGACTCTAAAAACTTCATAGACTTGGCTCTTGACTTTCCTTGAATTTGAATTTATGGATTCAAGGTTATGATTCATGTTAATGGATGATTTATAGGTGTTTAGAAGTCATTTAGAGTAGTTAGAATCAATGGAAAGTGTTAGGATACTTTAGAATAACTTAAATAGGCTAAACGATGAAAAACTGGTGAAAAACGCCGATCCGGGTGCATCCCTGGCGCGCTCCGCCAGGCTCCAACTTACTGGGGCTTATTTTGGGCGCACTGCAGGCGCGCTGCCCCAACCTCTTGGCGCTATGGGGGAGCGACGCGCCTGGCGTTTCCCCAGGTGCGTCTGACGAGTTTTTCAACTCGTTTTCTGATCCTAAATCATTTTAAATCGATTCTTTTTCTCAATACTTTCTTAGATTCAGATACCCAATGCATGTATACTAGAATCTAATTCGAAACAACTCTTAACAAATTCTAAAATGTCTCAAGAAACCCTTCAATCACATGTAAGTTCAAGAATGAAAACAATTCAAGAATACAACTTAAGAACATCAAATTCCCACTCTTTTAGAACGAAAATCACTGAATTAAATATGCTTGGCGCGTGGGTGAACTAACCCAACGCTATGTGATCTTGCATACCTTGTAGGGATTACCCCCGACGAAATCCACAAGCTAAACTCGACGATCTTGACGATTTGCTTGCTTCTCCTTCTCTTTTCTCCTCTTCTCTAAAACCCTAACTTTTTTCCCAAAGCGTTAAACTGAACAAGTTCAGTTTAGACCCTTAATTAATTCACTAAAACGAATTAAAATAAAAGGGTAAGGAAAAGACCAAACTACCCTTCAAAAATCCGGATTTGGACTTTCCTTAAACCAACAGCCCAACTTCCAAAGGGGATTACTCACTCATCCGAATTCGGAATCGCGCAAACTTGGCGGCGTTGGAAAGATCATTCCAAGATATTTCCAACCATATCTGGGACTACACCTAACTCATCTTGATCTAGGAGTTATGGTTGTTTGAAGTTGACAAAAAACTCACTTTAACTTACTCAATATTTTCCAGATTTCCTTGTACTTTCCAAAAATGTCTATTTCTAGATTTTCAACTTGTTTCTAGTTCTTTCTAGTTGTGAGATGTTACAATATCTCCCCCTTGGGAACATTCGTCCTTGAATGAGATTACTCTTACTAGGCTTAGGGTGCAACATCAAACTCAAACACCCAACAAGCAAATGCAAACAAACAACATGCTCATTCATAAATTAGAGAGCACTAAGAAGAAAATTATTACCTTGATCTACACTTTCTTCGCATTCAAAGAGATGAGGATATATTTTCTTCATGTCCTCTTCAGCTTCCCAAGTAGCTTGTTCAACAAATTGGTTCCTCCAAAGGACCTTGACTGATGCTACTTCTTTTGTTCTCAACTTGCGAACTTGGCGATCTAGAATCTAGACAGGAATCTTCTCATAGGATAAGCTATCCTTGATATCAATGTCTTCAGTTGGTATAATTAATGAAGGATCGCCCATGCACTTCTTCAACATGGAGATGTAAAATACCGTATGAACCCCTGCTAGCTCTTGTGGTAGCTCCAACTCATAAGCTACATTGCCCATCTTTTTGCATATTCGATAAGGCCCAATAAACCGGGGACTAAGCTTCCCCTTCTTACCAAACCTCATAACACCCCTTATGGGTGAAACTTTCAAACATACCCAATCACCTACTTCGAACTCTAACGCCCTTCTCCTAACATTAGTATAGGATTTTTGACGATTCTGTGCCGTTTTCAACCTCTCTTGAATCACTTTCACCTTCTCCATAGCTTGGTGAACTAAATCTGGTCCTATCAACCCTGCTTCACCAACTTCAAACCATGCAATAAGAGATCTGCATCTTCTCCCATAAAGAGCTTTATATGGAGCCATCTGGATGCTAGAGTCGTAACTATTGTTGTATGCAAATTCAATATGGGGTAGGTGATCATACCAATTCCTTTGAAATCGATCACACAGGTCCTCAACATATCTTCTAATGTCTGAATAGTGCACTCTGCTTGCCCATCTGTCTGAGAATGAAAAGTAGTACTTAAGTTCACCTTTGAACCCAAACCTTTCTGAAAAAATTTCCAAAATTGTGCAGTAAATTGCACACCTCTGTCTGAAATGAAGCTCCTTCTGAGTGAACACATAGTGCAGTCTCTTGTGATCGGTGAACACATCCACATGAACACCATAAAGTTAATGTCGCCATATTTTCAAAGCAAATACTACATCAGCCAATTCTAAGTCATGGGTTGGGTAGTTCTTCTCATTAAATTTCAATTTTCTGGAGGCATAAGCTATAACTTTGGCATTCTGCATTAAGACACAACCCAAACTAACTCTAGATGCATCACAGTACACCACAAAACCTTGAGTACCTTCTGGTAAGGTTAAAACTGGGGCAGTAGTCAACCTCTTCTTCAATTCCTGAAAGCTTTTCTCACAAGCTTCAGACAATTGAAATTTCACTGTTTTCTGAGTCATCTTCGTCAAAGGAGATGAAATAGATGAGAACCCCTCTACAAACCTTTTATAATAGCCAACTAAACCCAAGAAACTCCTAATATCAGTTGGAGATGTGGGTCTAGGCCAATTTTGCACTGCCTCAATTTTCTGAGTATCAACCTTAATCCCCTCTCCAGACACAATATGTCCTAAGAATGCCACAGACACAAGCCAAAATTCACACTTAGAGAATTTAGCATACAACTCCTTATCTTTCAAAGTCTGAAGTACTATTCTAAGATGACCAGCATGGTCTTCTTCATTCCTTGAATAAATTAGTATGTCATCAATGAAGACGATAACAAACATATCTAAATAAGGTTTGAAGACTCTATTCAGAAGGTCCATGAACGCTGCTGGTGCATTAGTTAAACCGAACGACATGACCAGAAACTCATAATGACCATAACGGGTCCTGAATGCTGTCTTGAGAATATAACATTCCCTTACTCTTAACTGATGATAGCCTGATCTGAGGTCAATTTTCGAGAAACATAAAGCACCTTGAAGCTGATCGAAAAAGTCATCAATTCTTGGAAGAGGATACTTATTCTTGATGTTGACCTTGTTCAACTGACGGTAATCTATACACATCCTAAGGGAACCATCTTTCTTTCTCACAAATAAGACCGGAGCGCCCCAAGGTGAGACACTTGGTCGAATAAAGCACTTATCGAAAAGATCCTTTAATTGCTCTTTCAACTCTGCTGGTACCATTCTGTATGGCGGAATAGATATGGGATGAGTATCTGGAAGAAGATCTATACTGAAGTTTATCTCTCTCTCAAGAGGGACTCTGGGAAGATCATCTGGAAAGACTTCTGGAAACTCTTTTACTACTAGAACTGATTGAATAGGAGGTACTTCAACACTTGAGTCATTAACTCGGACTAAGTGATAAACACACCCCTTAGAAACTAACTTCCTTGCCTTAAGGTATGACAATGAAATGACCTTTAGGCACTGATGAACTACTTTTCCACTCTAAGACTGGCTCATTTGGAATCTGAAACTTGACTACTCGAGTTCTACAATCAACTGAGGCATAACAGGCATGAAGCCAATCCATACCAAGAATGACATCAAAATCTAATATGTCTAACTCAATTAAATCAGCCATGGTACTCTTGTGATTGACGGAAATGGGACAATCACTATAGACTCTCTCTACTAGAATAAACTCACCAACAGGCGTAGAAATGCTGAATGGTTCACTAAGTTGCTCAGGAATAACATCAAAGTTCATAGCAACATATGGAGTTACAAAAGACAAACTCGCTCTTGAATCTAGCAAGGCATAAACAGTAAAGTCAAAGACTCGAATCATACCAGTGACAACATCTGGAGAGTTCTCTTGCTCTTGGCGACTAGTGATTGCATAGAGGCGGTTTTCTCCTCCACCAGTACTGGAAGTAGCTCCTATAGGTGCAGCCCTGTCTAGTGGAGCAACTGATGAGGACTGGGCTCTATTACCCGGATTCCCACTACCTTGCTTATTCTTAGGACACTCTTTCATGAAGTGTCCCTCTTGCCCACACTTGAAACAACCTGTCTGGCCATCACGACACTTACCTGAGTGGTTTCTACCACACCTACCACATACAGGATCCAAATTACCTACTGGTGCCACACTACCATGAGACTGTGCTAGTCTAGCTCAGAAGTTCTGCGAATTCTGGCCATTATACTCACCTTCGTTTCTGGGTACAGGTGCACTAGCAGATGATGGTGCAGGTCCCTTTTCCTTCTAAGAGAATGGATGATTCACACTACCCTTCTGCTGCCCAAACTCATTCCCTGTCTCGCTTTCTTATTTCTGAACTCTTTCCTGTCTCTCAACTTCTCATCCTCAACCTGCTGCACATAGACCATCAACCTCGAAATGTCCATGTCTCCAATAAGCATTGCTGCCCGGCCCTCTTTCCTTGATAGACGACCAAACCCAGCAACAAACAAACACATTCTACTCCTCATGTCCTTAACCATCTCCGGAGCATAGTGAGACAGTTGGGTGAATTTCAACCCATACTCATGCACACTTAGAGAATCCTACTTAAGTGTTAGAAATTCTCGTACCTTAGCCTCTTTCAGTTCTTGGGGAAAGAAACTCCCCAAGAAAGCCTCTTCAAAATATGCCCAACTCTCAGGTGGTGCATCCTCAGATCTACCCTCTTTCCACTGATCAAACCAAGTCCTAGCAACATTTTTCAACTGATATGTAGCTAGCTCAACTCTCCCAGTGTTAGTACCATGCATCACATCAAACACCTTTTTCAGTTCTTCAATGAAGTTCTCTAGATCCTCTGCAGTGCTCGAACCAGTAAAACTTGGGGGATTCATCCTCAAGAACTCATGAATCCTTGAAGTGTCAGCCTTTTTTTGTCGAGCTCCTCTCTGCTCCCCAACCTGGTTAGTCACAACTTGGCTCAACATCCGGATATCCTCACAGAACTCAGCATTGGTGACTTCACCTTAAGGTTGCACTTCAGATGCATTAGGTAACTCTTGCTCCTCAACATTCCTCCTAGCTGGACGACCTCTGACTACTCTTCGTGGAGGCATGATTATCTGAAACACGCGCAAGCACGAATTAGAGGGAAAATTTTAGAGATTAAACTCTAACGCACGAAATGAGTGTGAAGAAAGTGAAGAAATTCCTAGATGTTCCAGCCTCCAAATTATAGATGTGGCGCGCTTCAAACCGATAACCAGGACTCTACAGACATGGCTTCATAGACTCTCTAGGACTCTTGAACTTTAGGCTCTGATACCAAGTTTGTCACGCCCCGAGACTACACCCTGGACGGGCTGGCACTCGAGAACCATTGCTGGCCCCAAGCGAACCCTTGGCCTGACTTACTTAAATCAGCGGAAGAATCTAAGCATGATTACAATGATCATATGAATTTACTCAAATAACTTAATAATATAACTTAGAATGTTAAGAGAATTAAACATTCAACTTGGCAAAAATGGCAACCTAAGTCTTAACATAAGGTAAAATAAGAAGACTATCAGACTAATAACTGACTGTCTATGAAGCCTCTAAACAACTGAGATGGACGTTGGGACAATCCCCATAACATCCTAATGAACTAAACTAGAAAGCAAATAAAAGAGTCCTCCGAAATGCGATGAGGCTTACCACAGACTTTGAGTGCTCAAACTGGATCAACGAGGCGCTGGATGCTGATCCTGGTTACCTGTGTCTGCATCATAATAAGATGCAAGCCAACTGGCATCGGTACATTGAATGTACGAGTATGCGAGTTGGAATGCTAACAAACATAGACTTGAAAGAGAATCTGAAAGAAACACTTACCTTGACTCTTCTCAACTCATGAATACTTACTGAACTCATTTCAATATAAAGGAGTTTAAAACAAGTGCAATATAAAGAAAAGTTGTTTAGAAACATGATGTCAACTCTATGTATATACAAGGATACAACAACTCTGAAATGTATGTAAATATACAATAAATTAATGTATATAAAAAAATATAATAACTTCCGTGGGAGTTTCTCTAACCGAAAACCATCACTATGAGCCTAAGTGATGGTACAACTTTTTACCTCACGTTGCCAATGACCGTCCTATACATTGCCATTGGTATAGAACCTGAACTATTAATTGGATCCACTAGTCTATGATAAAAAGCACTAATGAATCATCTAAAAGTATGATCCTTTTTCTGCCCATGATGGCTACATGGTTTATGGGAGCTTGAGTTGATATGAACTCGCATCCCCATATCGGTGCCCAATACTACTCCGAAAATATACTTAGCTCATATGTTTTTAAAACAACTTCTTCTCTTGTTTGAGATAATTGCTCAAACTTAGCTTAAAATCTCTCTTGGAATCAATGTTCCCTTTTACTATTCAAAACTCTTTAGGAAATCTCAATTTCTTATCATCTTAAATGTGAAAACATTTACTCTTGGGAATACTTAGTTCCCATATATCATTTTAAAGAAAATGAACTTTGCTCTTACTCTTTACTCAACTTCAAAACTTAAGTCTTAAAACAAGGTTAAAAGGATTTGTAAAAAACTTCTTGAAAAGACTCTAAAAACTTCAGAGACTTGGCTCTTGACTTTCCTTGAATTTGAGTTTATGGATTCAAGGTTATGATTCATGTTTATGGATGATTTCTAGGTGTTTAGAAGTCATTTAGAGTAGTTAGAATCAATGGAAAGTGTTAGGATACTTTAGAATAACTTAAATAGGCTAAACGATGAAAAACTGTTGAAAAAAGTAGATTCAGGCGCGTCCCTAGCGCGTTGCGCCAGGCCCCAACTTACTGGGGCTTGTTTTGCGCACACTGCAGGTGCGTCGTCCCAGCCTCCTAGCGCTATGGGGGTGCGACGCGCTTGGCCCTCCCCAAATGCGTGTGACGAGTTTTTCAACTCGTTTTCTGATCCTAAATCGTTTTAAATCGATTCCTTTTCTCAATACTTTCTTAGATTCAGATACCCAACACATGTACACTAGAATCTAACTCGTAACAACTCTTAACAATTGCTAAAACGTCTCAAGAAATCCATCAATCACATGTAAGTTCAAGAATGAAAATAATTCAAGAACACAACTTAAGAACATCAAATTCCAACTCTTTTAGAACGAAAATCATTGAATTAAATATGCTTGGCACATGGGTGAACTAACCCGACGCTATGTGATCTCGCATACCTTGTAGGGATTACCCCTGATGAAATCCACAAGCTAAACTCGACGATCTTGGCTATTTCCTTTCTTCTCCATCTCTTTTCTCTTCTTCTCTAAAACCCTAACTCTTTTCCAAAAGTGTAAAACTAACCAAGTTCAGTTTAGACCCTTAATTAATTCACTAAAATGAATTAAAATAAAATGGTAAGGAAAAGACCAAACTACCCTTCAAAATCCGGATTTGGACTTTCCTTAAACCAACAGTCCAACTTCCGAAGGTGATAACTCACTCATCCGAATTTAGAATCGCGCAAACTTGGCGGCGTTGGAAAGATCATTCAAAGAGATTTCCAACCATATCTGGGACTACACTTAACTCATCCTGATCTAGGAGTTATGGTCGTTTGAAGTTGACCAAAAACTCACTTTTAACTTACTCAAAATTTTCCAGATTTCCTTGTACTTTCCAAAAATGACTCTTTCTAGATTTTTAACTTCTTTCTAGTTGCGAGATGTTACAATTTTAGAAAAATTAAATCCTAATTCCTAAGTATTGTTATTTCAGTTTGGATTTAGGTTAAATTATTTTGTTTAATTTTAGTATTTTAAAATTACCAAAATAAAATCATATAGTTTGAAATTAGAATAATACTTATCAAAATATGATATAAATAATCATGAGATTACCATAAATATGTCCTATAGTCACCTAACACTAATTTTAGTAACTTAAACTACCAAAAATAATTAAATCATGATGTGCCGATCGCGACGTGCAAGAAGAGTGTCGATACCTCCTGTCTGAACTTGAGATCTCCATGATGCATACTCTAAGGGAACTAGGGAAGGAAACATCTGTGCGGATCACCTGGCGAAATTGATAAGAAAGCAACTAAATGAAGACCTTGTACTACTACATCGTCCGCCACATTCCATGCACCAACTTCTTCTCGCGGACATGGCTCACGTTGCATACCCTTGGTACCAAAACATGTATGATAGTTTAATATATATAGAAAAAAGAAAAAATTATCAACTAAACTTGAATCTCATTTTCATAGCATCGTTTTTAAGCAACTCCAACCACCTTTGCTGTCTCAAATTGAGATCATTTTGTTAAATTACATTTTTTTGAAAAAGAAAAAATTATCAACTAAACTTGAATCTCATTTTAATATCATCGTCGTTAAACAACTCCAACCACCTTTGCTGTCTCAAATTGAGATCCCTCTGTTTGCATAGCTTTCTAAAACTGAATGTCAATTCCTTATATACCATACTTGATATCTAAATGATATTTTTATAAAACAAAGGGGAATGTTAAGGCTACAAATGTAAAGTGCAAGAGAGATTCTCCAGTGATATACTCTCTCTGTTTCAATTAGTTTGTTTTACTTTTCTTTTTAGTCAGTTTCAAAAAGTTAATTATAACTTTCAAATGACATATTTAACACCACAAGATTAAAGATCGTTTTAGTATATACTACTATCTTTAGTTTAAAACCACATATCATTGTAATCTTGAGGAAAAAATGAGTTCGTAGGAGCAGGGGCAACCTCACTCTTAGCCAAGGGGTGTCAAGCGACACCCCTTCATCAGAAAATTATAGTGTGTTAAATTTTAAATTTTGGTTTGACCATCATATTATACTAAAAGTGGGAAGAATCTAAGTCAAAAGTTGAAATACAAAAATATCTTTTAACTATTAATTTATTTTCTTGAAATTATTTAAAATAATATTCTTTTCATTTAATATTTATTTTGGGATTCAATGAATCTTGACTGTTCGTGTTATAGTAATTAATACTTCTATTTCCAGGTAGACTTACAATTCAATCCTCATTATTAAATTACAAATTATTATTAGCAAGAAAAAACCAACAATATTTACATCTTCCACGTAGTAATAGTGATGATATTTCATAATCATAGTTACTATTAACTATGAATTTTTTAATAATTAGTCATAATGATTCTCCATTGCACATTTGATATATTTGAATTCTTTTACATATTTTATCCTTAGATTACAGTTTTATTTCCACATTACATTTAAATGTTATTAATTTTTTAATAAATTAAATATTATAAAGTAAATAGTATACATAAATTATCACTAACTCTTCATTATGAAATGTATGAAACTCTCACTAATTATATTCATTATATTTTTTACTCTCATCTCTCATCGATAATCTCAAATGGATTAATATCATATTTATGAAAAATCGTTGTGTTTTTCAATGCTATCCCATAAATAGTGACATTTGACACAATAATGTACACACTTAAACCAATTGAAAAAAAAACATGAGAAAATCTCTATGCTCTCTTCTCTTGTCTCTTTTTATTGGTTTAGTTTAACATTTGTGTTTCTTGTTTGTTGTTATTGTACAACTTTCTATTGTTGTGTTGTTATTATTAGTGAGAATTTACCATGGTTTGTTTCTTTGTATACATTAGCCTAGCATGTTATATTTTAGTATCCTCATTTGAATATTGAATTTGTGCGATAGTCAATTATTTTTACTTTATGCACTTTTAGTCAATTTAATAGTTAAAAGTATATTCTTTTTATTATGAAGATATATGTAGTTCCTATCGAAACAATGATGTATTTTGCAATACAAAATTTATATGAAGTATTTTGGAATAAACGTGCAACACACGTTCCCAAATCTAGTATATATATATATATATATATATTAAGGTATTGCAAAAATTTCTGAGGTCATCTATTCTAATCTTACTAGCCTCATAATTTTCTTTTTACTACAACCATTGACACAATAATGGAGAATTAGGAGTTCTTTAGTAATAAATAAAAAGGATATATTTGGTTATATTTTAAAATTTTGAAAATTATTTTGTAGTTAAGTGAAATATTATAGGATGTACGAAAGTTAAAATAAAATAATATAAAAATAATATTTGGTTAAGTCAAAGATACATTGGATTACATGCATATATATTTGTCACTTTGTATTTTATATTACACCTCTTTTTCTCCTTCATTCTCAAGAAGCCATTTTCCCCCTTTTTCTTCCCTTCGTTACAACCAAGAAAGTTGAAACAATTCATCTTCATCTTTCTCCGATCACCCATTTTCATCTTCTCTGATCCCGTCCTCATTTTCTCCGTTGCTAAAACAGTTACAGAAAACAGAGAAATCAATAACAAAATTTATTTTTTTAATTCAAACCCATAACTTTACTCCCAATTTCAGTTCAGTTCCAAATTCTAACGCTACCGGTAACTCCAGTTTAATGTAGAATCATTTTGTTCCCCTGCCACGAATAGAGGACGAGGTAGATCAGACAGTAAACAATCTTTGTAGCGGGTATCCAGTAATTTTTTTAGTAGTATAAATGAAGAACAATCTACATTGCTTTCTTCATACAAATTTAGCGAAATTCGAGTGAAAAGTTTTGATTTTCTGACAAAAATGTTGATTCTAAATGTACAAATTTGAGAAGGTGGGTTGTTTCTGATGGGATTATTTGTATAAACAAAGAGTTAACTGATGAGGCTTTAATTGGATTAACGGCTGGATTTACGTATGACTTGTTAAAGGATGATAGAATTGAAGTTTGGGTTGTTTATGTAGTTGGTGGGATGGAATAGAATAACTACATTTTAATTAGAAATCACATTATTGCTCGATGACATTAAAATGTGTGGATTTGGGTGATGAATGATGTGTTTGTTGTTGTTACACGTGAACGCCGTAGTGGTTTATTGGATTCTACGTTACTTGTTATGATATGGGTATTTTAATTTTTGGGTGGCTTTGACAATTAAGGACATGATTCTAGCTGAGCCAAGTAAGGGTAGAGTGATATTTATTGGGGCACGTCTTGCTGGATTGACGGCTGCAGGGAAATTGATGTCATTTGGCTTTGAAGTTACGCTTTTGGAGGGACGAAAGCGTGTAGGTGGAAGGATGTACGAAAATGATAAAAGGGAGAATAAGGTGACAACTGCTGATTTAGGAGGGATTGTTTTGACAGGTACACTAGGGAATCCGCCTGGTCTATTGTCACTACAATTGTCATAAACACTTCATAAGTGAGAGACCAATGTCCACTCTATCGTGCTGATGGAAAGCCTGTAGACGAGTATTTGGATTAAAAAAAAGTGGATAGTGTGATTCTAGTTATCGGGGGAATCCTTTCTGTTCTATAGCTATACAACAGTTGCTGGTCGGCCCTTATTGTTAGCTCTAGTCACAGGAGAAGTTGCACACAAGTTTGAGCTAACGGCCCTACTGATGCAGTCATACAACTTCTTCAAAATTTAGAAGGTAATTAAATGCCCTGTTCCACATTAACTTTGCCTTCAATATACCAAAATCTTATTCTTCTTTCTTTCGAATAACATATTATTTGATGGCCAAGTAACAAGTAAATAATAAAAAACTCCGCAGGCAGATAAATAAGAATGGAGTTGCTCGAGAAGTGAATTCATGTTATCTTGGTCTAGAGTAAAGCGGTTGAAATAGTATCAGTGCCATGCCCATTGAGTTTTAGATTGACGCATGTATGTATCGTCTTGTTTGAGAATTGAGACACTCTGGGAGTATGAAGTTGAGTTTTTTTGAAACTTATGTTTCTTATGGCCATGGAGCTAATGTATTGATGAGATTTGGGCATTATAATCAGGTATATATGAAACACAAGGAATTAACGTTCCACAGCCCATCCGTTTAGCTCTGGTTCCCACTCCAATGATGTTGTGGGTGCATCAGGAGATGACTGACATTTTAGCAGAAACTGTGGGGGAAGGAAGACTTTTCTTTGCGTTATCCAGCCACCATGCATGTAGCATTTCTCACTGGGCTTAGGGAAGCTGCAAAGATGGCCGACCATGCTAGTGTTACAACATTGCATTTGAAGGTTGAAAAGAAAAAACCGAGATAAGGTATACTTCAGGTCTTTTTAGATGCATGCCTAATGTTTATTAAGACACTGGCAGCCAATAACTTTGTTTTATCTCATTATGTTGTTAACACAAAATATCACTTTGCTTTTTAAATACTTGACCTTTATCGTTTGTAGTAAAGAATTAACTATTTTTTTCTGCAAACATCTTATTTCTTCATCTTCTATCCTTCTATCCTAATCTTCAACCTCCACATCTTCTTGTCAAGGATCATGTCTTGGGTAAGCTGAAATGTGTCATATCCTACCTAATCACCTCACCCCAATACTTCTTAGGCCAACCTATACCTCTCCTTAAATCTAGAATGGCTAACCAATGTAGTCCCACAAGAGAGGTCTGTGGAGGGTAGTTTATATGGAGACCTTACCCCTACTTGGGAGGTATAGAGGTTGTTTTCAATAGATAGTTGGCTCATGTATTGTGAGCAATATGTATACAAACTGACTCATTGTGTTACTCAAGTAAATACAAAACCAATACACTAATATGGACCACATTCATATGCAAAATAGTTAAGGAATTTGAAAATTATTGAATGCTTCACTAATATAGAAAATTATTGAATGGTTCACTAAGAAATTTGAAAATTATTCATATGCAACAATGAAAGGTCATTTGAATAGTCATTTCCTAAGGCTTCATTTACCTATTAGAGTTAGAAAAAATATTACGATATATAATTGTTTTAACACTAACATCTTTTTCTTTAGCGCTAAAGGAAACTTGATGTCTAACATCGACGTCTCATTATTCTAATTAAATTCACTAGAAGGATTTTATTTCCTTATTTATAACTCTATAAGTATTGTATATAGACAAAGAATAACCACTCTATTATGCATGTTCATACGTTCAAATATTATTACCTAGGAGACCTAATCTTGTAATGCAGGTTCATAACCTCTTTTGTACTCTTTGACACTACTTTGTAGCTACTTGCACAGTTCAACTCTACCGTAAATCTACTGTGTCTAAAAACTTATATTTGTTGTTTTAAAAAAATGAATACAATAATCGTTTCTGATATGCATTACTAGATTTTGTAGATCTTCATTAAATCAAGAAGTGGAAAAGTGTCATTTACGTTTATTGTTCTTCATTGTCCATTTTCTGCATGATGAAAATCTTCCTAAATTTAAGTGGCACGTCTAACTTCCTAATCTTGAGTTCCATCAGGACATTACCGAATTAGGGATGAGCAGCCCATCCCCAACTCTGTAAGAAGTTTCAACTATGTGATATTGGCTTCCTTTTGTTAGCATTGTGCTTAAAAAATTATGATCAAGGTTTGTATTAATTACTTTGTTCAACCGATTTTGTGTAGCACCGTTGACTGGGCATGATATGAATAAAGAGAAAGTATCTAAATTGTATTATTTTTGTGGTGTGACTAAGTCATTCCCGACATTATTAAATAAAACGTTAGAATTGTTGGGAAGCAAAATGCTCGCTATTATTGTTGTGATGATAACAACTTTCGACATTACAATTGTGCTACATCATACCAACCTAAATAAATCTAGTAGTTTAGTTTCACGTGTTGAGCTAACAGATCTAATTATTTTGAGCTTAAAAGTATATTAAATCAGCCGAATAGATTCATTATTCATCAATTTAAGCTCGTAATATTTTTCCTTTAAATTTCGTGTTAATCATTACAAACATGTTTTATTTTTATTTATGTTGTTTGCAACTGTGGCATATATTAGACTTGAGTCTAACATTTCTTATATTTTGTGCTTAAATGGTTTTGTCAAGTCAAGAGCAGCCACTGTTAAGTAAAAAATAGACAGGTATGAGTCCTTCCCCACCTCTCTATAACTTCCTCTTTCCTCTTTCTTTTTCATGTTCAGAGTTTCAGCTTCTTCATGGATCCCGTTTTGAACTTGTTTCTCAGGAAGGCTAAAAACTTTGGCAGAGGCAATGGAAACACTTTATTTGTTGGGGATATCTGAACTAATGTAGTAGCGAGCTACTTTAGCTTTACACCTCTGGCAAGTAAGAAATTGGCCCTTATAAAGGGATCTTAGTTACTCCAAGTTTGAATATTCGCGTAATTACAACATTTGGTCTAAACCACTGGGTAGCGGTTATGGATCTGTGCTTCCAGTCCTGAGAAAAATTCTTGCCTGAGCTTGCTTGCCTTATCCAAAAGTGAGTTATAAACAACCTCCACTTTTTTATCCAAATACTCGTCTATGGGATTTCCGTTAGCACGATAGAGTGGACATTGGTCTCTCACCTTATGAAGTGTATACGATAACTGTTGTTCCAACAGACCAAGCGGATTCGCTACTGTACCTGTCAAAACACTCCCTCATAAATCAGCAGTTGCCACCTTATTCCCTCCTTCCATCTTTTTTGTTTTCACCCTTCCACCTACCCACTTTCGTCCCTCCAAAACAGTAACCTCAAAGCCTAATAAGATCAGTAGTCTCGCAGCTGCCAACCCAGCAAGACCTGCCCCGATAACAGTCTCTCTGCCCTTTCGTAGCTCAACTGGAATCTTGTCCTTAATTGCCAATGCCACCCCAAAATTAATATATCCATATGATAACAAGTAGTTCTACACAAAATCTAATAACCCATTAAAGTGTTCATGTATAACATCAACAAACATATCTTCTGTCACCCAAATCGACACATTTTCATGTCGTTTTGGTAATAATATGATTTATGATTAAAATTTAGTTATCTTGTTCTATCCCGCAACCTATAGAAACAACCCTAATTTCACTTTCGTCATTCATTGACGACTTAGACGAAAATCCAGCAGTTAATGCAATTAAAGACTCAGAAGTTGGCACTTTTTTGTAGAAATATTCTCATCAGCAACAACTTGCCTTCTGGATTTTGTACTTTTAACCACCTAAGAATTAACATTTCTATTTGCAAAATTGGAACGTTTCACTCGGGGTTTGCTTCTGTCAGACTGTTCTTCATTGACATTGCTAGAAAAATTACTGGATACTTGGCACAAAGGCAGTTTATTTCCTGGCCTACCTTGTCTTCTCTTCATGGGAAGGGATGGACATGATTCAGGATTGAACTAGAATTAGGGTTAGGATTAGAATTTTGGAAGTGAATTGAAATTGGGAGTAAAATTAATGTTCTGGTTTGAGTTAGGCAAATGAACTGGGAATTGTTTCACTAGTACTATGCAAACTTTCAGTTGAGCTGCTAATTTGGCAAGAATGGCGAATGCTGGCTCTTTTAGAGTCATGAGCACTGATGTCATAGAGAAAAGAAGTTGTAGTAGAGTGGCAACAATGCCCGGTTTTATTAGACATTGAATGTTTGCTTTTGAGGCAGACAAGTTGTGCAATGCATTTACAGACGATTGTTTAGCTTCTAGGTTCTCAGAGGCGAACATTTTGACAAGCAGTTCAACGGCTCCATCTTGTCCCAGGTTAGCTCTATTTTGATCTTTGACATTCTATCACTCACTGGGATGTTGCTTAGTATGCCAATAGTAGCAGCCTTTTTATCATCAGTTGTGGATGATGATGATACGATGTTGATCAATGTATTTAGATGCCTTTCTTCTGACCTTTGAGGCATTCGAACATGTAGTGATGTCATGAGTTCTTTTAACAAGTGAAACTGGATTACATGACTAGTAAGATGAAGGAGTGAAATCATCTGCTTAGCAAGAATCACGGATGCTGGCTCTCTTAGAGTCATGAGTGTTGATGTCACGGAGAAAAAAAGTTTTAGCAGAGCAGCAATGCTGCCCATCTTAATCAGACGTTGAACGTTTGCTTTTGAGAGGCGGACATTTTCACTAGCAGTTCAACGGCTTCATCTTGTCCCAGGTTAGTTATATTTTTTATCTGTGAGTTCCATTCTTGATATTGTTGTTTCCATTAGAATCTTACTCATGTTAGAGCCTAAAATCATAGTATATATATAACAATTAATCAAATAGCTTATGAAACTGTATATAATTTATGTAAAAAAGACTCTTTTACATTATAAGGAATCAATTTAATTCTCTTGATCTGTTCTTCATTGAATAGAATGTGTTGTAACACCTCATGATCTACTCTACTAACTCATTTGAGATATCTTTGTAGCAGATGTACTCGAGCAGTTGCCTTAGGCCAAGTACTGTACATGTTCTCGGATGATAAGAGCTTCAGTCCGCTGTTTGATTGCTTCCATATCATGCTTAAACATTCTGCTCAACTGCTCATGATGACGGAGAACTTGAAGTTGTACTCAAAATGATCAGTTGAACAAGCATTTGTGTTGCTGTGCTCTTTAGTCTATCTGAAAGCATTAAACAATAACAGAGCAACGTCTTGTCAAGTTTCTACAATCAGTTCAATAGGTCAAAACTCGCATAGATGTAACATGTACTCGATGAATACATCCATGCCAATTTAGTTCTATTAGCGCCTGTTTTTTTTTTTGTTTGTAAAATACAGTAGGATGTTTTTTAATGCTAACTGAAATCTCGCAGATACAATAGTTAATTGTAATTGTAACTGTATGTATATGTATGTGTTTTGGAAACATAAGTTGGATGGAGTAGTAGTAGTAGTTAGTATTGTTAAGGATGTATATCCCAAAGTTAAAAATAAGTTTTTTTCTGTTTTTTATTATTATTAACTTTACTTGTCCTCTATTCTATAAATAGATTTTTATATTTACTTGTTATTTTTTGTATATCAAATATAAATAAATAAAAAATTTCTTATATTTTATCCTTATTTTTTAAATTATCTTTCAAGACCTAATACTAAATATCAGATAGTGTAGTAAAATAAATTGACAACTTTGTCGGAATAGTTATTTCATAGTATGAAGTTAGAATAATACTTACCAAAATATCATATTTCATATTATACTAATAGTGGGAAGCCACAAAAGTAAAAGTTGAAATACTATTTTACCCCTATCTCTATTCAAAATGTTATAAAATATCTAAGCAATTAAATATTAAATAATAATTATATCATATTATATTATATTAAATACCAAAAATGAAAAGGTGTTTTAAAAGACATTTTAAGAATGTCTCTCCATTCTCCAACATAACTTTTGAGCTTTTTACATAATTCTAGGCAAACTTTTGGCTTATAAATATCATATGTATGAGGTAAAATTATTATTGACAAATGCATAGGCTAGTTTGCCTTTCAAAGCTCAGAAGAAAAAAGAAACCAATTTCATCAATTACAGAAAATGCTTAAACATGGAGATCACCGATTAAGGTAGATGGTTGTAGTGGAGTGTTCTCTTGCTTTCCGAAGGGTTTAGGCTTAGTGGTGTTTGTCGTAGTAGTACTTTTATTCTTGTACTGTCTTGCTTTTGCTTTCTACCACCAATTGTTTTTATGATTTTTTGGTTACTGCACCTTTTTTGTTGTTATTATTGTTTTCGTAATAGTTATTATATTATATTATATTCTCTTCACTGTCATTTTTATTTTTCATATTTACTCTGATTTGCTATACTCGACTCAAGTTGAGGGTCTGCTGAATTGAGGTAATGTCTGTGCACACCTCCCTAGAAGGATTTCACGAGATATGTTATTATTATAAAAGAAATAGCTATAAAATATGACAATAAATTTAAACATTTTGGCTGAATTAATAAATGTTCATCTATTTTGCTTTGCTAGCAAGTTTTGTCGAGAAATATGTTTATTCATCCTATTTGATCAGTTATTGATAATTTTTAAGATTTCTTTTGTCTTTAAATTTCAATTCTCTTAGTTAATTCAGTATTTAGAGTTAGAGGTATTTACATGCATTTACAGTAATCTAGAGCACGAAATTCAATCGGCATATTTCTATATACCATTATGGGACTATATGATAATGATTTTCTTCACGTATTTATAGCTAGATGGTAACTATGTTTGTCCGCTTTTTCGAGTTTATTTCTATTCAGCAAATAAATAACTAAAGTAATGAATTGTCAGTAAACACAATACAAGTTCAAATTTTAAATTGTGTCTCCGTATCATAACAACAAATATTTTCTCAAGTGACATAGCTTTTAAAATACATTTTTGATTTATTATTTTGTTACACAAATTTTATAATAAAAGCTGAAAAATAAAAAAATAAATATATATATATATATATATATATATATTATCTTATTCTGGAGAAAAATATGATGCATACTTCGTTATATATAATTTGCAAATTATAGGATTTGTCAGTGCAATTACTTCCCTCTCATGGGCTGTGTTTTTTATTTTTCCTCTTTAAACGTGTAGCTTCCGAATTGCAAAATGGATAGCTTATTGATTCTATATTTATTTTCTATCTATAATCTATATGAATAAAGTCTTGCGAATGATGTGTATGTTGTATTTTTCTTCTATTTTTTTTTCACTATTATCAACAATCTAATTTTTATGAATTTTTTTATCATTATCGTAAGTTTGTATTGTTATTTGGCTCAAATTAGTCATTTGTGACTTTATTGTAAGTGTCTTAAATACTAAACAAAGTTCAAAAATTACAGATAATAGCTTCAACGGATTTGATTTACCGATGGTAGCTTCAAAAGAATTGATTTTAAACATTACAATGTTCCCCTCATTTGGTGTTTCTTGACGCACATTAAAAAATATTACTCACTTCACACGATTTGCATAAACTTTTTATTGTTCTAACGAATCTATAAAAATTCACAGGGAACACACGTGCAATGCACGTGTCCAGAGATTAGTGATATAAATAATCATGATATTACCATAAATACGTCTTATAGTAACCTAACACTAATTTTAGTAACTTAAAACTACCAAACAAAATCAAAATTTTACCTCTACTAGGATTAGGCTAAGAAAAACATCTATAAATACGTTAGTCTGCCACCAGATTTCTGATATGCAAAAAAAACTTATTACTCCTAAATACTTTTTTATTTTCTCATACAAGTGATCTTATTATTAGATTTTTTTAAAATGGCAATATATGTCCCAACTACCAATAATTGGCACTATGTCCATTTTCCCATTATTGGATACGTCACTAATGTTCATGATACGCTCAAATTACACCTCCCTAAAGAAGTATAAGCGATCGTTATCAAGTAAAGAACCCAACTTGGAGGTTGGGGTCGATCCCACGAGGAATATGGTTTAGACTTAAACTTAACTCACTATTATATTCATTTATTCAACTTATTTCTGAAGCAAGTAAGTAAAAGCGGAGTGGGGGGGGGGGGGAATTTGTGAAACAAATAACCGATTGTTGATCAAATATCAAGTGAGAGCAAGATTTAAGCTTTGTTGTTATCAATAATAGAGAGAAACTAGGGTGTATGTGTTCCCCATAAGGTCTTAACACGGTAATCCTAATAATAGTAATCCTTTTTAAGTGTTTTACATGCAAAGTTGGTAAGTTAGGTATCCCTAAGTGATTGGTCCTCCAAATAGGGAATTTTACCCCGCACCTTGGTCCAGCTACATGTGTATAATTTACTAACCCTTACCTTTACCTCAGATTAGACATCACATCAATGTATGACTTAGTTTTCACCCTCGCATCAATTGACATTAGACTATTAGATAGTATCACACTAAATCTCTGTTGATAATTCTTTTCTTATTAACTACTTCCTTGGTCCGGGAAGTAGCAACAAGGCGAGTTATAATGTGTGTCCTCGTTAAAACGACATCTAAGCAAAAGAATTAGTAATGCATGTATCAACACTATTCAAGAATTACTTAGTTATTATTCATACGTTGTTAATCGCTCATGGTTCCTACAACCCTAGTTGTGCATTTAGCTACTCATGCTTGAAAGAACACAATTCATGATTTGATGATAAGAATTCATGAACTTACGTTAGAGTAGAAGAAACCCGAAATCTCGAATTGAATTCCAAAGCAAAAATCTTATAAACCGAAATTAAGAAATCAAATTACCAAAGTTTGCAAGTCAATTCCCAAGAAAATATCATGAACTAAAAGTAAACAATGGTGTAACCCCCAAAAACGAGGTTTACATACCCTATTTATAGAAAAACATATCCTAAACAAAAAGGAAACAAAATAAGGAAATAAACTTTCTGGACGTGGCTTTGATCGATGACTTCGACCTACGGACCGTGGGTTGACCTACGGTCCATAGGTCTCCTCGGTTGGTCCACACTTAGACTTTTTCTTGCAGAGGCTGGAACCTTCACTCTGAGATACAATCGATGGACGTGCAGAACGGACCGTAGGTTGACCTACGGTCCATGGGTCCTCTTCCGTGGCTCCATACTTAGGAATTTCATCAGGTACTGGAACTTCAACTCTCTGAATCATTCGACGAACGTGCAGGACGGCCCGTGGGTTGACTTATGATCCGTTACTTGCATGGACTGTAGATGGACCTACGGTCCGTAGGTCACCTCCGTGGGTGGCTTCTTCTGCAGATTTTCAGCTGTCATCTCACACTTCCACGTCCAAGCCTATTTCCTGCAACTATAACACAAAAACATTAATTCCTAATACAATATGGCCCTAGACACACACAACTCTTAAGTGAAATGTATCAAAAATACCGTAAACTTACGGTATATCAACACCCTCAACTTAAACTCATTGTTTGTCCTCAAGAGACGCGCTAAACTCTAAACGACACTTGTGTAGAAACAGACATACAAACTCAAGCAATCACATGGCTATTTCAATCCATTCCATTTTCTCAGTGCAAATCTTTTATTCTAGACTCAACAAGTTAACTCATGCGGATCAAGATATGACAAAGATCGACCAATAGACAACACAACATACACTTTTTTCACAATCACCAATGTACCAACTTTCCGACAATGTAATTAGTGCCTTCACTTCAAACGAAATCCCTTTCACACAGAAGATATGAATTTTGAGTTTTAGGATTTAGTCAACACTCACGTTCATAAGTGACTTCAAGTACAATTAGTGCTCAATACCATTGGCTTGCCCTTATTTTCACTGCTTAGACTCTCCAAACTAGTTGGTAGGATCACTATAGGACTTTCTTACTTGTATTGTAGGCTCAGGGTCAGGTGTGGTACATTTGGGTATTTTTTAGTGGCATTCTGCCCTCCTTGACATTACATTGACTTTTTACCTCTTGTCTCAACCTATTTTCGACATCTTTTCATTTTAATTTCTTTCCCTTGACTCTTTTCAACATGGATGTGACTTTTGACTTTTTGGCTCTTATTTTTCACTTTCTTCTTTTTCTTTCACTTTATTTTTCTTTATTTCTTTCAGCACTTTTATTTATCATCTTTTTGCTTCTTTTGCACAAAGTCACATCCTCTTCTATCTTTTCTTTTTCTCTTTTCAACATAAAACTCTATTCTTACCCTTTTTCTTTTGGTTTCCTCTTTCATAGCCACCCTCAATTTATGGATTTTGCATTAGTTGAGGTGCACAATATCCGATGTTGGACCAGGGCCAAGATCAAGGTAACTTTTGCATTAGCCACCCTCAACTTAGGCTTTTGGCCTAAGTCAAGGTGCAGATGTCCATGAAGGGCCCGGGGCTAACACAATTATTTTAGGGAAGGTGAGTTAGGATAATCAAAAGAAATGGTCTATTTTAGGCTCAAATATTTGGACCAAATGTGTAACACCCCGACTTTCTAAAACGTCTAAATTAACTCGTATCTTCATGGAAAGACAAGGAGGGTGAGTTTTAAATTAAAAATGATGTGGTATGTCATATTTTAAGTGTTCAAGGGTTGTATCTCAAGTTTTTAAGTTAAGTAAGTGGCAAAATAAAGTTGGCGAAAGTTATCGTAAGTTCCTTTTTAAAGATTTATCTAAATTTTGGGTCAAATGTCTTGGATGTTTTCTCCCAATATATAAAGAGTTAGAAGGCCTATAACCCATTAAATCGAAGGCCTACGAGTCTAGTTTGCTACACACAAAACCCCATAACAAACCGACATCAGAGCAAAAAGTTATGAGGGTTTTACTAGGGACTGCCGGGGCAGAATCTGGGTCGGGTAAAAAATATGGTATGTCGGCTTATTTAACGTTTTAAGCCATGAAAACATTCCATTTCAGTTCCAAACCAAAGAGAGAGCTTAAGAGAGAGTTCCTATGGAGTTCTAGCATGATGAAGATTAGTTTTTGATGATTTCTACTAGTAAACATTGCCCCCGTGCCTAGAAACATAATCCCTACACGTGGCCATCATTTTTCCCTTCTATTAGCTGCGTTTGGAGCTGGTTTTTGAAGATATAAATTTTTAGTTATCGGTGTTTCTTCAAGGTTTACACTTGGTTAACTAAGGTAATCCTTACGGGACCCTTTCATGGTTGTTTTTATGAATTTCTACGGACGTTTCGACAAGTTGGGGCAATATGGCAAATCTGCCAATTTAAGATTAATTATGAATTGTTTATAGGTGCATACTAGCTGTGTATATATAGTATTTGCGAAGCTTAGGACATAAGGAACACATTTTGTGAAGGAACTACGGTCTTTCGAGGGTTCATTGGAAAGGTATGTTAAGACTATTCCCTACTTATGACATGTTTCCTTAAAGCTTAGGAGCAATGTAATTGGG
>JAJOOF010002421.1:0-30693 GCA_029582545.1 Solanum lignicaule | reverse complement strand
TTATCAGCGCCTCAACTTTGTTTACTCCCCTAAACGGCTTTCCTCGCCTACCGGTTTCAACATTAGGATGGCATAGTATAGAAGTTTTCTCCCTGTTTCCAGTGTGCTAATAAACTAGAAATCATGATTCAAATAATTCTAATACATTATAACTAACATAAATTTATTCAATCATATATATGATATTCAGGAATATATGAAATTAGTTCTGCATATTTTTTGAACAATATACCTTTGCCTCTTGCTTAGCCATGCTATCTGAAATATCTGATTGGATTTCAGATTTATCCATTAACTTTTAAGTATTTAGTATCTTGAGAGAGAATGAAATTTATGAAAGTTTTTATTATTTTTATGAGAGTGAGATCTGTGTATAGTCATTTGGTATGAGGAATCAGAGCTACTGGTTTTTAACTTTGCTTTTTGTTTCTTCATATCTGTTTTATATAGTTGTCTTTTATGCTAATTTTACCAGCTATAGAGGTTTTACTTCATATCATTTAAATATGGACTTTATTCATAGTACAAATGGAAGAGCTAAACATTAAGAAAAAAATTCACACTGGGAGGGAGTTGCGGGCATGGGGTAGGTATCAGAAATTTCGATTTTTAAACGTACTATATCATTATCATATTATGTTAATTTGGTATGGTTTGGTATTTTTAAGTTTAGATTTGGTATTTTTAAGTTTAGATTTGGTATTTTGTGTATGGTGAATATGGTGAATCGGTGATCATAATTTGTTCGACTTCGACTTACATATACTCTTATAATACAGAAATATGACTTGCTATTTCAAGAAACGTTTATATCACACTAACACTTTACCCTGTAGAAATATTCAAAAGAAAGTACAAAAGAACTCCACTCATTACACAAAAAAGACGTTTTAATCAAGATAGAGTAGTGTATATATTATATCACACTAACACTTTACCATGTAGAAATATTCAAAAGAAAGTACAAAAGAATTCCACTCATTACACAAAAAAGACGTTTTAATCAAGATAGAGTAGTGTGTGTGTGTGTGTGTATATATATATATATATATATATATATATATATATTTCGGTACGATATTCGATTTAATTTCTGTATTCTTTTTATGATACTTGATTTTGGGATTATTTATATGCCTAGGACCCAAATAACGCCCATGCTTTAGCCAAGTTTGAGGACAAATTCTCGTGCTATTGATAGTGTTTGAGTCATATTATTTCATTATGATTAACCGATATGACTAGTAATTATAGGTTGGTAAACAATTGAAATAGGCACAAAAGCTATTGTATGTGAAGTGGAACTGGGTCTAGGCACAAAAGCACGAAAGATAAAGTAGCAAAAGATCAAATGAAAGTTCAAAATGAGAAGACCTCCACTTCGTGCACTCTCCACCTCGCGGAGAGGGAATTTATTATTCCCACATTGATGGTGTCGAGACAGAGGAATGCGTATCCTCTCCGCGTCGCGGAGAGGAAGAGTTCAAGAAAATCTAAATTCGCAAGCACTTGCACGTCGCAGACCTGTGGTCTAATTTTCTGCCTACTTTTTCCAAATTATAAATAGACTTGGATTTTATTATTTTAATTATTCTTTTTCTGGCTTTTGGAGAACGGCGACTTGGAGAACTATTTTCTTCAATTTTAGGGTTCATTCCTACTCTTTACCTTTATCGATTCCTCTTATGAATATTAACTTGAAGATTGAGAATCATATTATGAGTAGCTAAATTCCCTTATTCTAGGGCTGTGGCTGCCTGATGATTGTATATTATTGAATTTGATGGATTGAAATTGGTTATCGCATAAATTTCTCTTTTGTCCTTGATTTAGTATTTCGTGATTGACAACCATTGAAATAAACTTATTGTCCAAATTGAACTCGGGAGAAGAATATCATGATAAAACGTGAGATAAAAGGAGTATGATTTTCTCTAGAATTAGGGTTGATTTGTATCTAGGATAGGGATATACCTAGAGACCTTGTTTGGTTGATAAACACGATGAAAATGCAATGCTCGGTAATTGGTTCAGTCTATCTCCGCTCAATGATGTAGTTAGACTGCTAATAACAGTAGATGGTTAAAGGTCGGGAGACTATGATCATACATATAACCCTGTAAATCAATAATTTGATAACCAATTGAAGTCCATTAAAGGAGATAGTACGCATGAATTCAAAGTAGACTACAACCCTAGAATTTCCTAAGTCATTGTTTTAACTCCAACCCTAAATCGAATCATATTAGTTAGTTTAGTTTACATTGAATAATCGATAATTTAGAATCATTCATCAACCATTATGGAAACACTTGCTTTAAATTAGGGTTATCAAATATAATCTAATCTTAAGTCTCTATGGGTACGACAACCAGCTCTTGAAAAATGCTACTTTATTACTTGCACGACCACGAACACTTGTGTGTGCATTTGAGCGCAACAAGTTTTTGGTGCCGTCACCGGGGACTTAGGAATAAAGAATTATTCGATTTACCTAGTTTCTAAGTTTATTGTTCAAGTGTTGGCCACTTGATCTTATCTATTGGTTATTTCATGATTGCTTTTGGACGTCAAGACGGAAGGTGAAAAGGAGTTTGTAGAGCCACTCACTAAACCAGAAAGATTTGTTCACTACCGGAAAAGACAAGCACTACTAACTTACCAGTCCCTCTAGTTGGGGGCGAACTAGTAGCACCTGTAGCAATGGTAGAGATGACAGTTCGTGACGTAGCAATCCATGCACAACTAATGTTACTTCGAGTATTCAGAAACCACCTGCTGGTGGTAGGTTTGAGTTGAAGAAGAATATGGTGCAATTATTGCACACTAATGGACAATTTACTGGTTTACCTCATGAGGACCCACAAGTACACATTCAAAACTTCCTCGAAATATGTGACACGTACATGTCACTTTAATGGGAGTATCCCCTGATTATGTGAGACTCACCTTGTTTTCTTTCTCTCTATTAGGGGAAGCAAGAAGGTGGTTGAAATCGGAGCCAGCGAACTATATTACTTCATGAGATGATCTTGCTCGAAAATTTTTGTTACAATTCTTTCCATATGGGAAAATAGCCAAGCTTAGGAGCGAGATACTGAGTTTTAAGTAGAAATGAGGGGAGAATTTATACCAGTCATAGGATAGATTCAAATCGTTGTTGTTAAGTTGTCCACACCTCATCAAGTGAATGAAGTTTTGATACACACCTTCATTAAGGGTTTGGAACCAAACACAAAAGTTATGCTTGATTCAGCTATAGGAGGACAAACTTTGTAGAAGACTTATGTTGAATTGTTCGTTTTGCTATATAGAATCTCACAAGGCCGAAAATCCTAAGTGGAATGGAGGAGGAGCAAGACCTGCAGTACAAAAGGTTGTTGGAATGTTGGAAGTAGATGCAGTTACAACTTTAGCTGCACAAATTGTTGCGATGCAGAACATGATGAACATCCATTTCAGCAATACGTCATTCGGACAATAGCTTGCCTAGGTGAATGTTGTATAACATCCACAAACATAGTGCGAGATATGTGGAAGTGGTGAACATACTACCGATTATTGTGGAGCAAACCAGATATTGTGAATTATGTAGGTAATGCACAACGATGAAGGGCCAACCAAAACTATGGAAATACATATAATCCTAGTTGGCTGAACCATCCTAATTTTTCTTGGGGAGGAAACCAAAATCAGGCACCGGGCCAAAATCAATATAGACCCCAAGGTAATAGGTAAAATTATCAACAACAAGGTTAAAAGGATAATCAAAATGGCCAGTAAGGAAGCATGAGTAGTGAGGAGATGTTGAAGAAGATCATGATTGAGCAGGCTAGAGTGAGTGCAAGTATGGATATGATAGTTGCTGATATGAGAAATAATCAATTGGTGACACAAAATTTAGAAAAACAGTTCGAGCAATTTGCTAGTGCCCAAAACTCATGCCCTCAAGGGGGTTTGCTAGGTAATACATATCCTAATCCAAGGTAGGTGAATGTTGTGGGTACTTTAAGTGGTTTGCAATTGGAGGAGTTGACTCCGAAGAAGAGAAACAATAAAATTTGATGGCGGGAAAAGAAGAGTAGTGAGAATGGAAAGGTTACACTTGAGGAATTAGTATCAACTAAAGTAAAACCACCTTCACCATTTTTTCAAAAGTTCTAAAAGTAGAACGATGAAGAATGCTTTGGTAAATTTCTTTCTCTTCTCAAACAAGTTCACATTAATCTGCCTCTTGTTGATGTTTTTCAGGGAATATCGAGGTATGCAAGATATGTGAATGAGATTGTAGCGAACAAGAGGAGACTAATAGAACATGAAACTATAGAACTTATTGAAGAGTGCAGTTCCAAAATTCATAACAGGTTGCCTACTAAGCTAAATGATATGTAAAGTTTTATGGTTCAGATCACTATAGGGCAGAACATTCATGCCCAAGGGTTGTGTGATCTAGGTTCGAGCATTAATTGTATGCCAACATCTATGTACAAGGAATTAGGGTTGGATAGCCCTAAACCCACTACCATTATCTTATAGTTGGCATACCGATCAGTAGTTAGGCCGGAGGTTGCTGTTGAAGATGTGTTGATCCAAGTGGGATTATTGATATTTCTTGTGGATTTTGTTGTATTGAATTTTGAGCGTGACATGTCCTTCATTCTTGGGAGACCCATTTTGGCCTTTGGATGTGCTATGATAGATGTAGCTGCAAGTAAATTAAATATGATGGCTCATGATAGAGTTAAAGTCTTTGATATGTACCGGCACTGAAATTTCTGGATGTGTATGAAGAGTTGTCAGCTATAACAATGATCTTGTTGCAGAAGATCACTACATTGCATCTAGAGATCCATTAGAGTAAGTGTTGATGGACCATAAAATCTATGGTGATGCTGAGGCGCATGAATTAGTACAATTTTTGGATGTGTCAAGTGTGGGAATATCAAAAGACAATTGGGAACCGTTGAATAGGGTGTTGGGTCCTCCACCCAAGCCATCAATTGAAGTAGCACCCAAGTCAGAGCAAAACACACTTCCATCACATCTCAGATATACATTTTTGGGAGATGATAAAACCTTAATTATGATTCTTTCAGTAGATTTGTCTAAATTATAGGTTGAAACGGCTTTAACAGTTCTGAAAATAAAGAAGATAATTATTGGTTGGCCGATGTCTGACATTCATAGGATTAGTCCAACACTTTGTATGCACAAGAATATGGAAGAAGGCCACAACCTTGTGTACAACACCAGTGTCGCTTGAACCCAGTCATGAGAGATGTAGTGATGAAGGAGGTAATAAAGTTATTAGATGCAGGGATAAAGAATCCGATAAGATAGCAAGTAAGTGAATTTAGTACAATGTGTGCCTAAGAAAAGTGGAATGATTGTGGTAAAAAATGACAAGAATGAACTGATCCCCACTAGGACACTCACTGGATGGTGAATTTGCGTGGACTATCGTAAGCTAAATGAGGCCACCAGAAAAAATCATTACCCTGATCCTTTCATTGATCAAATGTTGGATATTTTAGCAAGGCAGGAATATTACTATTTTCTGGACGGGTACTCGGCTTACAATCAGATTGTGATTACACCAGAGGACCAGGAGAAGACTACTTTCACTTGTCCATATGTCACTTATGTTTTTAAGCGTATGCTCTTTTGGTCTGTAATGCACCAACCACTTTTCAGAGATATATGATGGCCATTTTCATGATATGGTGGAAGATTTTGTGGAAGTTTTCATGGATGATTTCTCGATATTCATTTGAATCTTTTTATCTATGTTTGTGAAATTTTGACAAGGTCCTTGTTTGATATGAAGAAACAAATCTTGTGTTGAATTGGTAGAAGTGTCATTTTCTAGTTCAAGAAGGCATTGTGCTGGGTCATAAAGTCTCAAAGAGTTGCTTAGAAGATGATAAAGCTGAGGTCGAGGTAATTGAAATCTTGTCACCTCTGATCTCGGTAAAAGGAGTCAGAAGTTTCCTTGGGCATGCTAGGATTTCTTCAAGACTGACCTATGTGTAGTCTGTTAGAGAAAGTGGTGAAATTCGTATTTGATGAAAGTTGTGTGAGAGCCTTTGAGTTGCTGAAGGAGAATATAATCTTAATTGCTCATACTTGGGAATTACCCTTTGAGCTTATGTGTGATGCAAGTGATATAACAATCAGTGCGGTGTTGGGCCAGAGAAAGAGAAGGTGTTTCACTCTATTTACTATGCTAGTAAGACCCTCGACTCGACACAAGCTTATTACACATTCACAGAGAAGGGGATGATTGCTTTAGTATTTGTCTTCGACAAGTTCAGATCATAATTGGTAGGTACTAAAGTTACTATTTATAATGACCATGCTGCAATTAGGTACCTATTCAACAAGAAGTATGTAAAACCAAGGCTTATCAGATGGATCTTGCTACTCCAAGAATTTGATTTGGAAATCAAGGATAGGAAGGGCACGGAGGACCAAATCACTGACCACTTGTCAAGATTGGAGGATTTATGACATGTGCAAAACGAAGGGGAAATCTGTGAAGAGTTTCATGATGAGTAGTTGTTATCTTTGGACATGCTCAAGTGCCTTGGTATGCGGATATTGTAAACGTTTTGGTAAATGGATTGTTACTACCTGGTGCATCCACGCACTAAAAGCAAAAGTTGAGCTATGATGCTAGGTTCACATATGTGATAAGTCAATCTTATTTAAGTAGGGGCTAGACCAAGTCGTGAAAAGATGTATATCATAGAATGAGGTGAGGCAAGTGTTGGAGAGTTGTCATTCTTCACCATATGGAGGTCACCATGGAGGGGAGCGTACAACACATAAGGTATTGCAGTCGGGTTTCTTTTGACTGACTTTGTTCAAAGATGCTGCATTTGTGAAGGGTTGTGATCAATGTCAAAGAATGAGAACTATTTCGAGATGACATAAGATGCCATTGAGCAATATTCTTAAAGTTGAGATATTTGATGTATGAGAAATAGACTTCGCGAGTCCTTTCTTTCCCTACCTCCAATGAAAATCAGTACATTATGGTGGCAGTGGACTATGTGTCTAAGTGGGTCAAGGCTATCGTGTTACCCACTAATGATGCAAAGGCTATGGTGAAGTTCATAAAGAAGCACATATTTACTAGGTTTAGAACTCTAAGATCTATAATCGGTGATGGTGGTATGTACTTTGTAAATCATTTAGTGCGGAATTTATTGGCTAAGTATAGAGTGCAACACAAGATAGCTACGACCTATCATCTGCAGACTAGCGGCCAAGTAGAAGTGTTGAATCGATAGGTAAAACAAATCTTGCAAAAGACTACGAATGCACAAAGAAAGGATTGAGTTGAGAAACTAGAAGATGCACTGTGGGAGTATAGAGCGGTGTATAATTGGACACCAATAGGGAATTCTCCCTATCACATGGTGTTTGGAAAAGTTTGCCACCTTCTAGCGGAACAAAGCTCTAAGTTTGGGGTGGTGATCTTGGGCATATTCATATGCCTAGGAGCCAAGTAACACACATGCTTTAGCAAAGTTTGAGGATAAATTCTCGTGCTATTGATAGTGTTTGAGTCATATTATTTCATTATGATTAATTGATTGATTAGTAACTGTAGGTTGGGAAACAAGAGAAACAAGCACAAAAATTGTTGTACGTAAAGTGAAGCTGAGTCTAGGAACAAAACCCTGAAAGATAAAGTAGCAAAAGATCAAAAGAAAGTTTAAAATGAGAAGACCTCGCGGAGAGGGAATTTATTATTCTGACATTGATGATACTGAGACAGAGGACTTCGTACTCTCTCCGCGTCATAGAGAGGAAGAGTTCAAGAAAATCTAAATTTGCAAGCACATGCGTGTTGCAAATTTGGGGCTTAATTTTCTGCCGAGTTTTTCCAAATTATAAATAGACTTGGATTTTATTATTCTATTATTCTTTTTCTGACTTTTGGAGAATGAAGACTTGGAATACTATTTTTTTTCAATTTTAGGGTTCATTCCTACTCTTTACTTTTATCGATTTCTCTTATGAATATTAAATACTTGAAGATTGAGAATCACATTATGAGTAGCTAAATTCTCTTATTTTAGGGCTATGGCTACAAGATGATTGTATATTATTGAATTTGATGGATTGAAATTGATTATAGCATAATTGCTCTTTTTTCCTTGATTTAGTATTTCGTGATTGACCATGATTGAAATAAACTTATTTTCTGAATTGAACTCGAGAGAGGAATAGGAGGATAGAGCATGGGACAAAAGGAGCACGATCTTCTCTATATTTAGAGTTGATTTGTATCTAGGATGGAAATATACCTAGAGACCTTGCTTGGTTGATAAACAGGATGAAAATGTAATGCTTGGTAATTGTTTCAGTCTATCCCCACTCAACGATGTAGTTGGACTACTAGTTACAATAGATGATTAGAAATAGGGAGACCATGATCATATATTTAACCCTGTAAATCGGTAATTTGATAATCAATTGAAGTCCATTAAAGGAGCTAGTATGCATGAATTCAAAGTAGGTTGCAGCCTTGGAATTCCTAAGTCATTGTTTTAACTCCAATCTGAAATTGAATCATATTAGTTAGTTTAGTTTACGTTGAATAATTGATAATTTAGAATCATTCATCAACATTTCTGGAAACGCTTGTTTTAAATTACAGTTATTGGAAAAATAAAATATAATCTAATCTAAGTCTTTGTGGGTACGACATCCGGCTCTTGAAAAGAGCTATTTTATTACTTGCACGATCACGTACACTTGCGTGTGCGTTTGAATGCAACATCCTAAATATCGTATGTGTATTGAATACGAAAAAATATTTTAATTTTAAAATGATAATTCAATATCTACCGTATCATGCACATCCTCAAGTACTAAATGTGTCACACCCCGAGCCTACACCCTAGACGTGGCTGGCACTCGAGAACCATTGCTGGCCCCCAAGCGAACCCTTGACCTGACTTACTTACTTAGTAGAGACTCTAAGCATTATTGCAATGATCAAATGCACTTAACTCAACTGTTTAATAAGATAACTGAGAATGTTTAAAGGTCAACATTCAACTTGGCCAAAATGGAAACTCAAGTCTTAACATATGAAATAATAATGTAAAGACAACTGACTACTATCTGTCTATGAAGCCTCTAAAAAAGGGAGGGAGGTCAGGACAGGACCCCCGATCATCCTAACAACTGAAAAGCTAAACACTTATGAAAAGAACCCTCTGGAAAGCAAGGAGGCTCACCAACTGACTCTGAGTGCTCAACCTGATCAACGAGGCGCTGGATGATGATCCTGGTTACCTGTGTCTGCATAACATAAATGTACGAGTATGCGAGTGGAATGCTAAACATAACATAAGCTTGAAAGAAATCTGAAATGAACACTTACCTTGGCTTTACTCAACTCATGAATAACTCAACTCAATGCAAATTAAAAACAACAATAAAGGTGTAGTTTATACAAAACATTTAAAACAGTAAATGACAACTCAATGTATTTAAAGAAATACAATAACAACTCAATTACATTAAAGTAATATAATACTGTGGGAGATTCTCTAACCAACAACCACCACTATGAGCCTAAGTGGTGATACAACGTCTTATCTACGTTGCCAGAACTGTCCTATACTTTGTCGTCATATAGAACTCCTTAACTAAGTGGATCCACTAGTCTATGCTAAAAAGCACTTAAGGAATCATCTAAAAAGTATGATCATTTACTACCCATGATGGCTACATGGTTTATGAAGACTTGAGTTATTATGAACTCGCATCCCCATATCGCTGGTCAATACTACTACCAAAATATACTTAGCTCATATGTTTTTAAAACAAACTTCTTTCTTTGGTTTGAGATAATTACTCAAAACTTAGCTTAAAAGCTCTCTTAAAAATCGGTGTTTCCCTTCTTGCTTAGATATGAAAACATTTTTAACTATTGGGAATACTTAGTTCGCGTATACATTTCGAATAAATGAACTTTACTCTTACTCTTTACTCAACTGAAAGCTTAAGTCTCAAAACAAAGTTAAAACATTTGTGAAAGACTTTTGAAATACTTTATGAACTTCTTTAACTTGACTCTTGAATTCTCTTGACTTGACTTGACTCTTAACTTTTCTTGAATTGAATTATGGATTCAAGGATTGTGATTTGTGTTAGGAAAGATCTCATGATATTTAGGAGTGTTTTTAGATAGCTAAACATGAGAAAAGATCAAGAAATCACTGTCTGAAAGCAGGTCTGCGACACGGAGATATATTTAAATTTTGTCACGAAAATAATTTTTGAGGTAGAACGGTCCGTGACCGATCTGCGACGCGAAGGAGGATTTTCCAAATCTGAGGAACAAGTCTGCGATGCGGACCTGGTCCCCAGATTTTGCCCGACTTGTTCCTTTTTCGTTTTCCAGCCCCAATTTGCCTAAACTCGGTTCTTTTCCCCAAATTCTCTTTAGATTCAGATACCCAACAAATGCATCTAAGAACCTAACTCAAAACGACTCTTTAATTCGACTTAAGGATCTCAGAAACTTCTCAATATCTACCCAACTCAAGAACGACATCAAATTCAAGAATATATATCAAGAACATCAAACTTTCAACCTTTTTAGGAAGAATTCACACAAAAATAAACATGTTTGGTATATGGGTGAACGAACCCAACGTTATGAAAGTCTCACATACCTCGTAGGGATCACCCCTTGACGAAACCCACAATCTTAACTTCGAGAATTTGACGATTCTTGCTTCTTCTCCTCTTTTCTCCTCTTTTTTTCTCTTCTCTAAAAACCCTAACTCAATATTGTAAAGCGTAAACTAACCAAGTTCAGTTTAGACCCCAACTAATTACCAAAAATGAAATTAAAATAATAGGGTATGGAAAAGACTAAAACACCCTTCCAAAATTCCGGATTGGACTTTCCTTATCCTAACATCCCAACTTCCAAAGGACTTATCTCACTCATACAAACTCGGAATCGCGCAAACTCGGCGGCGTTGGAAAGATAATACAACGATATTTTCTATGGTATCTGGAAGCACACCTAACACACCTTGAACTAGGAGGTATGGTCGTTTGAAGTTGACCAAAAACCATACTTAATATGACTTAACCCATTTTCTAGATTTTTCATTCTTTCCAAAAAGATGACTATTTCTAATTCTAGCTCTTTCTAGTTGTGGGATGTTACAATATCTCCCCTTTGGGAACATTCGTCCTTGAATGAAATTACTCTTACTAGGCTAAGGGTGTAACATCGAACAATTAGCTCAAACACCCAACAATCAAATCTAACACATCAAGTATATCAATTAAAGAGTACTAAGAAGAGAATTAGTACCTTGGTCTGGAATTTCTCCAGATTTGAAGAGATGTGGATATCTCTTGTTCATATCTTCCTCACCTTCCCAAGTAGTTTCCTCAACAAATTAGTTCCTCTAAAGGACTTTGACTGATGCTACCTCTTTTGTTCTCAACTTGCGAACTTGACGATCTAGAATCTGAACAGGAATCTCCTCATAAGATAAGCTATCATTTATCCCAATATCTTCAGTTGATATGATAAGTGAAAGATATCTCATGCACTATTTCAACATGGAAACATTTTCCATGAAATACCGGATGGACCGCTGCTAACTCTTGAGGTAGCTCTAACTTATAAGCTACATTACCAACCCTTTTGGATATCCTGCAAGGGCCAATATATCGGGGACTAAGCTTCCCCTACTTACCAAACCTTATAACGCCCTTCATGGGTGAAACATTCAAGTATACCTAATCATCTACTTCAAACTCTATGTCTCTTCTCCTAACATCTTTATAGGATTTCTGACGACTCTGCGCCGTTTTCAACCTCTCTTAAATGATCTTCACCTTCTCCATAGCTTGATGAACTAAATATGGTCCTATCAACCCAGCTTCACCAACTTCAAACCATCTAATAGGAGATCTACATCTTTTCCCATAAAGAGCCTCATAAGGGGCCATTTGGATGCTAGAGTGGTAACTATTGTTATACGCAAACTCAATGAGAGGTAAGTGATCATCCCAATTCCCCTTGAAATCAATCACACAAGCCCTCAACATATCTTCTAAAGTCTAAATAGTGCACTCTGCTTGACCATTGGTCCGAGGATGAAAAGCAGTACTCAAGTTCACCTTTGAACCCAAACCTTTCTAAAAGGATTTCTAGAATTGTGCAGTAAATTGTGCACCTCTGTCTGAAATAATCGAAATAGGTACCCCATGAAGTCTAACTACATCTTGAATATATAACTTAGCATAATCCTATGTTGTATGGGTAGTCTTTACCGGCAAGAAGTGGGCTGATTTTGTCATTCTATCAACAATCATCCAAATAGAATCATGCTGCCTGCTAGACCTTGGTAAACCTTTGATGAAATCCATATTAATCATCTCCCACTTCCATTTCGGAAGTCCTATATTTTGAGCCATACCACCGGGCCTTTGGTGCTCTACTTTAACTTGTTGGAAATTCGGGCACTTAACAACAAACTCTGCAATGCCCTTCTTCATACTACTCCACCAATAAGCTTTTTTCAAATTGTGATACATCTTTATAGAACCCGGATGAATGGAATATCTGGAGCTATGAGCTTCCTCCATGATCCCCGTTCATCTACCCTTGGTACACACAATTTGCCTTGATACCTCAACACACCATCTCCCCATTGTTCAATAGCCAATACTTTTTGCTTATGAACATTTGCCTTCAATTCAAGAAAAATAGGATCTTGGTCTTGCTTTCCTTTTATTTCTGACACTAATGATGATTCAGCCCCATTCATCACCACTACTCCTTCTTCCGTGGAATCTATTAAGCGAACTCCCAAGCGTGCAAGTCCATGCACGTCCTTCGTTAAATCTCTTTTTTTTCCTCAACATGGGTGGTACTTCCCATAGATAACCTTCTTAAAGCATCAGCAACAACATTAGCCTTACCTGGGTGATAAAGAATACTCATGTCACAATCCTTGAGTAATTCTAACCACCTCATTTGTCTGAGATTAATCTCTTTCTGAGTAAACACATAATGAAGACTCTTGTGATCGGTGAACACATCCACATGTACACCATAAAGATAATGGCGCCATATTATCAAAGTCATGGGTTGGGTAATTCTTCTCATGAACTTTCAACTGTTTGGAGGCATAAGCTATAACTTTGCCATTCTGCATTAACACACAGCCCAAACCAACTCTAGATGCATCACAATATACAACAAAACCTTGTGTACCTTCTGGTAAGGTCAATGTTGGGGCAAGAGTCAACCTCTTTTTCAATTCCTGAAAGCTTTTCTCACAAGCTTCAGACCATTGAAACTTAAGTGTCTTCTGAGTTAACTTGGTCAAAGGGGATGAAATAGATGAAAACTCCTCTACGAACCTTCTATGATATCCAGCCAACCCCAAGAAACTTCTAATAGCAGTTGGAGATTTGGGTTTAGGCAAATTCTGCACTGCCTCTATCTTTTGGGTATCAACTCTAATTCCATCACTGGAAACTATGTGGCCCAAGAATGCCACAGACTCAAGCCAAAACTCACATTTAGAGAACTTAGCATATAACTCCTTATCTTTTAAATTCTGAAGAGTTATTCTGAGATGGCTAGCATGACCTTCCTCATTCCTCGAATAGATTAGAATGTCATTAATGAGTACGATAACAAATATATCTAAATAAGGCTTGAATACTCCATTCATAAAGTCCATGTACGCTGCAGGTGCATTAGTTAAACCGAACGACATGACTAGAAACTCATAATGACAATAACGGGTCCTGAATGCTATCTTTTGAATATCACATTCCCTTACTTTTAACTGATGGTAGCCAGATCTGAGGTCTATCTTAGAAAAACAAGAAGCACCCTGAAGTTGATCGAAAAGATAATCAATTCTCGGAAGAGGATACTTGTTCTTGATGGTAACCTTGTTCAACTAACAGTAATCTATACACATCCAAAGGGAACCATCTTTCTTTCTCACAAATAAAACCGAAGGTGAGACACTTGGTCGAATAAAGCCCTTATCAAAGAGATCTTTGAACTATTCTTTTAGCTCTTTCAACTCTGCTAGTTCCATTCTATATGGAGGAATATAAATAGGAAGAGTATCGGAAAGAATGTCTATGCTGAAGTCTATTTCTCTCTCATGAGGGACTCCGGGTAGATCATCTGGAAAGACTTCTGGAAACTCTTTTACTATTGGAACTGATCGAATGAGAGGTATCTCAACACTAGAGTCATTAACTCGGACTAAGTGATAGACACAACCCTTAGAAACTAACTCGCCCTAAGGTACGAAATGAAACGACCCTTAGGCACTGCTGAACTACTACTTCACTCTATGACTGGCTCATTTGGAATCTGGAACTTGACAACACGAGTTCTATAATCTATTGATGCATAACGAGCATGAAGCCAGTCCATACCTAGAATGACATCAAAATCCACCATTTCTAACTCAACTAAATAAGCCATGGTGTTCTTGTGATTGATGGAAATGACACAATCACGATATACTCGCTCTGCTAGAATAAACTCCCCAACAGATGTAGAAACACATAAGGGGTTCAAAAAGTTTCTCCGGAAGAACATAAAAATTATTTGCAACATAAGGAGTCACAAAAGATAAACTTGCTCACGGGTCTAGCAAAGCACAAACATCAATATAAAAAACTTTGATCATACCAGTGACAACATTTGGAGAGTTCTTTTGCTCTTGATGACTAGTGATCGTATAGAGGCGGTTTACTCCTCCGCCAGTACCGTAAGTTGCTCCTCTAGGTGCACCCTGCACCAACTGATGAAGATTGGGATTTATTGCCCTGATTCATATTACTCTGCCGAGTGTTAGGGCACTATTTTATGAAGTGACCCTCTTGTCCACACTTGAAACAACCTGTGGAACCATCGCTACACTTACCTGGATGGGTTCTAACACACTTAGCACATACCGAATCCCAGTTACCTTCTTATGCCACACTACTCTGAGACTGCACATGTCTAGCTTTGAAGTTCTGTGAATTCTGACCATTATACTCACCTTTGTTTCTGGGTGTAGGTGCACTAGCAGATGATGGAGCAGGTCCCTTTTTCTTTTGCTGAAAGGACAAACGATTCACATTACTTCTTTCCTGCCAGGACTCATTTCCTGTCTTAACTTTCTTATTTATGAACTCCTCCCTATCCTTCAGTTTCTATTCCTCAACCTGTAACACTTAAAGCATCAACCTTGATATATCAATGTCCCTAATTAGCATCGCAGCCCTACCTTCCTTACTCGACAAACGAGACAGCCCAGCAACATATAGACTCATCCTACTCCTCATGTCCGCAACCATCTCCGGAGCATAACATGATAGTTGGGTGAACTTCAACCCATACTCATGAACACTTAATGAATTTTGCTTAAGAGTAAGAAACTCTCATACCTTTGCCTCTTTCAGTTCTCAAGGGAAGAAACGCCCCAAGAATGCCTATCCAAAACAAGCCCAACTCGCAGGTGGTGCTCCCTCAGCTCTACCCTTCTCCCACTGGTCAAACCAAGTCCTAGCTACACTCTTCAGCTAATATGCAGCTAGTTCAACTAGCTCAGCATCAGCAACGTACATGACCTCAAACACCTTTTACAGCTCCTCAATAAAGTTCTTTGGATCCTCAGTAGTGCTTGAACCAATGAAACTTGGAGGATTCATCCTCAAGAACTCTCAGATCCTCAAAGTATCAGCCCTTCTTGTCTAGCTCCTCTTTGCCCAGCTTGGTTAGTCACAACTTGACTCAACATTCTTATCGCTTCCTTAAACTCAGCATTGGTAACTTCTCCTTGGGGTTGCACTTCAAGTGCATTGGGTACCCCTTGCTCCTCAACATTACGCCTAGCAAGACGACCTCTGACAACTCTTCGTGGAGGCATGATTAACAGAAAAATACGCGCAAGCACGAATTAGAAGAAACTTTTTAGAGATCAAACTCTAACACACGAAATGAGTGTGAAAGAAGTGAGATAATTTTCTAAGTGTTCCAGCCTCCTAATAATAGATGTGGCGCGCTTCACACTGATAACAAGCACTCTACAGACAGCTTCATAGACTCCCTAGGACTCTTGAACTCTGGGCTCTGATACCAAGTTTGTCACACCCCGAGCCTACACCCTGGACGTGGCTGGCACTCGAGAACCATTGTTGGCCCCCAAGCGAACCTTTGGCCTGGCTTACTTACTCAACGGAAGACTCTAAGCATTATTGCAATGATCAAATGCACTTAACTCAACTGTTTAATAAGATAACTGAGAATGTTTAAAGGTCAAGATTCAACTTGGTCAATATGGCAACTTAATTCCTAACATATGAAATAATAATGTAAAGACAACTGACTACTATCTGTCTCTGAATCCTCTAAAACAAGGAGGGATGTCGGGACAGGACCCCCAATCATCCTAACAACTGAAAAGCTAGACACTTATGAAAAGGACCCTCCGGAAAGCAAGGAGGCTCACCAACTGACTCTAAGTGATCAACCTGATCAACGAGGCACTGGATGTTGATCCTGGTTATCTGTGTCTACATCATAATAAGATGCAGGCCAACTGGCATCAGTACATTGAATGTACGAGTATGCGAGTGGAATGCTAAACATAACATAAGCTTGAAAGAAATCTGAAATGAACACTTACCTTGGCTTTACTCAACTCATGAATAACTCAACTCAATGCAAAGTAAAAACAATAATAAAGGTGCAGTTTATACAAAGCATTTAAAACAGTAAATGACAACTCAATATATTTAAAGAAATACAATAACAACTCAATTACATAAAAGTAATATAATACTGTGTGAGATTCTCTAACCAACAACCACCATTATGAGCCTAAGTGGTGATACAATGTCTTGCCCACGCTGCCAGAACTGTCCTATACTTTGTCTTCAAATATCCTTAACTAAGTGGATCCACTCGTCTATGCTTAAAAACACTTAAGGAATCATCTAAAAAGTATGATCATTTACTACCCATGATGGCTACATGGTTTATAGAGACTTGAGTTATTATGAACTCGCATCCCCATATCGGTGGTCAATACTACTCCCAAAATATACTTAGCTCATATGTTTTTAAAACAAACTTCTTTCTTTGGTTTGAGATAATTACTCAAAACTTAGCTTAAAAACTCTCTTGAAAATCGGTGTTTCCCTTCTTGCTCAAATGTGAAAATATTTTTAACTCTTGGGAATACTTAGTCCCGTATACATTTCGACGAAATGAACTTTACTCTTACTCTTTACTCAACTTAAAGCTTAAGTCTCAAAACAAAGTTAAAACGTTGGTGAATGACTTTTGAGATACCTTATGAATTTCTCTAAACTTGACTCTCTCTTGACTTGACTCTTAACTTTTCTTGAATTGAATTATGGATTCAAGGTTTGTGATTTGTGTTAGGAAATATCTCATGATGTTTAGGAGTGTTTTTAGATAGCTAAACATGAGAAAAGATCAAGAAATCAATGTCTGAAAGTAGGTCTGCGACGCGGAGATGTATTTAAATTTTTGGTCATCGCAAAAATAATTTTTTAGGCAAAACGATCTATGACCGCTCCGCGACACGAGGGAGGATTTTCCAAATCTAAGGAACAGGTCCGCGACGCGGACCTGGTACCCAAATTTTGCCCGACTTGTTACTTCTTTGTTTTCCAGCCCCAATTCACCTAAACTCGGTTCTTTTCCCCAGATTCTCTTTAGATTCAGATACCCAACAAATGTATCTAAGAACCTAACTCAAAATGACTCTATAATTCGACGTAAAGATCTCAGAAACTTCTCAATATCAGCCCAATTCAAGAACGACATCAAATTCAAGAATACATATCAAGAACATCAAACTTTCAACCCTTTTAGGACAAATTCACGTTGCAATAAATATGTTTGGAACATGGGTGAACGAACCCAACGTTATGAAAGTCTCGCATACCTCGTAGGGATCAACCCTTGACGAAACCCACAATCTTAGCTTCGAGAATTTGATGATTCTTGCTTCTTCTCCTCTTCTTTTCTCTTCTCTAAAATCTCTAACTCAATATTGTAAAGCGTAAACTGGCCAAGTTCAGTTTAGACCCCAATTAATTACAAAAAATGAAATTAAAATAATAGGGTATGGAAAGGACCAAAACACCCTTCCAAAATCCGGATTGGACTTTTCTTATCCTAACATCCCAACTTCCAAAGGGGATATCTCACTCATACAAACTCGGAATCGTGCAAAATCGGTGGCATTAGAAATATAATGCAAAGATATTTTCTACGGTATCTTAAAGCACACCAAAATCATCATGAGCTAGGAGTTATGGTCATCAGAAGTTTACTAAAACCATACTTAACATGACTTAACCCATTTTCCAGATTTTCATTCTTTCCAAAAATATGACTATTTGTAATTCTAGCTCTTTCTAGTTGTGGGATGTTACAAAAGGGGTTTTATTGCAAAAGGAAAAAGGATCTAAAATACCCTTGTTATATTAGAAATGGTACAAAATTACCCTCCATCCACCTATTGGCTCCAAAATACCCGTGTCATCCTCCTTTGGGTCCAAAATTGACCACTTATTGAACAGTTTTAAATTTAAACTTAAATATTTTTTAAAAATACGTGGTGCTCAACTATTGGTTATAATTTAATTTATTGATGTAATTTATAAACCCACCCATTACCCACCCATTACTAATTAAACCTGCCCAAATCCACCTAACAAACAAAACCTTGAACCTTTCCTTTCCAAGGTTGTCTTCCTCTTAGTCAATTTCTCATAGGTTTATAAGATTAGTGTTTTAATAAACCATTCATTCAACATTAACAAACAAACAACCCCATTGGCTTCAAAACAAGACCAGTTAACTAGTTATAATCAACATATGAATTACAAAGACCATTCATTCAACATTAGCAAACAAACTTTCTCATTGACTTCCAAACAAGAGCTAGAGATAGTAATATCACTACTAAAATACTGCTAAAAAATGACGGACATAAAAGCGACGGAGTTCATCGCTCCAAAAAGAGACACCATTAGCCACACTGTCCGTCACTCTTTAATAAAAATATATTTTTGTAATTTTTTTTTAAAAAGCGACGGACGGCATTGCTTAGTCCGTTGCTTTTTCTCGCGGATTTTTGCGCCAACTATATATATAATTAATATCGAATTGTTAAATTAATTTTTTAAATAAGCGACAGACAGCATATCAAAGTCCGTCGCTTTTTGGTCAAAATGTTTGGTCAAACATTTAAGAAAAACTAAGGACAACGTCTCTTAGTCCGTCGCTTTTTTGGTCAAAATATCGGTCAACTATTTTTTTAAAAGCGACGGACAAAGAACGTTGTCCGTCGCTTCTTTTAAAATATCTTGACCAGATCTGGATTTCTAGTTTTGTTCTCTCTCTCTTCTTCTCTCATCACTCTATTCTCTCCCGTCTCTCTTCAATCTAATCGTCGCCGCCGCCGCCAGACGCCGCCCCAGCTCCTTCCCTCGCTGCGTGCCGGTCGCCGCCACTCGCTGCCTCTCTCCTCATTTTAAGGTTAGTTCCTAATTTTAGGTTATTTTCAATTCTTGTGATTATAGTTGATTTTTAGTTAGTATATTATTGTTTTAGTTTATTGGGTTGTGTTTAATCAACTATTAATTTGATTTGATTATTGTTAGTTAGGTATATAGAATTGAAGATTTTTGAATTTAGGGTTTTTTTAAAATTAGGCATATTTTGAATTGGGCATTGTTTTTTGGACAAATTACTTAACTACACTCCTTTACTTACCTTAATATCCATTTATCCCTACTTATTTCAAAATTTTCAAAAATCTCTTATTTACCTATGTATTCCATGCACAACGTTATGTATCCCGCTATGTGGAATGTATCAAACGTTATGTATCTCGTGCACAACGCTATGTATTCCGCTATGTGAAATGTATCAAACCTAATGTATCCCGTGCACAACGCTATGTATCCCGCTATGTGGAATGTATCAAACCTAATGTATCCCGTGCACAACGCTATGTATCCCACAAACATCATTTTTAAGGGATTGTTGGTAAATAGAAAACTAGAAGGGATAAGATGTTATTTAATACTTATAATATGTGGTTCCTATAATTTATACTTGTTTTTTTTAAAATAAAAAAGAGCAGGCCAAAAAGGCCCATTTTATTAAAATAAAAAATACACCTCCCGTGATATGGTCTGGATCAACTAGCCATTCAACAAAAAGACCAAAAAACTTTTTTAAAAAAACAATTAAGAAACCTAACTTAAAAGAGCAAAGGAAAGAATAATAAATTGTCATTCTCATAAAGGAAAGTGAGGCGATCTCTTGTTGCGTCAATCAGTCTTCTTCTTCAGCTGCTCGCCGGAATCCTCATCTCAGGTAAGCCGACCACCATAAGTTACCTTCCAGCTTGTGTCTATAGCTTTGCTATGTCAACTTTTTCACCTAATTTGAGTAAAAAATCTGAAGCTTTGAGCCAAATACATTTCAAGTCACCTTTAAACTCTCACCAGGTGCTATGTATTTAAATCTCGATGGAGCTCACTCCAAGCTTGTGAATTTTCTTTCACAAATCAAGGGAAATTAGATCTAACAGCTTTGAGTATATGTAAGGTACGCATCCTGATAATTTTTCGTTTGATTTCTACAAAGGAAGGAACCTCTAGTGAGATTGATACCACCTTAATAGATTTCAAATGAATGTATCATTGACTTGTACTTACCCCACTGTACAAATCCCCAAATTGGTCTGAAATATATTGCTAGTAAAGTTGTTGTTGTGTTGATTGTTTAATTTCCATCTTGCTTGTCTCTTTTGTTAAACAACAGTATAGTATCTGAACTATAAATCTTGTCTCATTTCATCTTATGCTTGTCTTTTAAGTCTTTTGATTCTCATATGTGGAACTTGTTGTTTGTCTAAAATAATTATGTCTTTAGCCTTCCTTGGTAATGTTGCAAATGAATCAAAGCATTTTGTCCCTGCAAAACTAAAACACCAGTTAGCTAAATATCTGCAGCGTTGTTTCCTTCTCAGTGTGTGTGTTGAAGCTGTATGAGACCTCCTTCAATCAGCTCTCTTATCCTACTTATAATCATCACAATACTCCAGGGACAATCCCAATCTCCTCTTAATATTTTTATTAGGGCCAAAGAATGTGTTTCCAATATTACTGGTAGATATAGTCTTTCAACACATAGCTCACACCCTTCCTTCAAAGTCGTAGCCTCAGCAAATAGACTAGTAGAGTCTGCCATCCTTCTACATAGAGCATATTGAATATTCGCTTCATCATTTCTGATACAAAATGCTATAGAACTTGGACCATGGTTTCCTTTAGAAACACCATCTGAATTACATTTGAACCAACCTTGATTAGGTAGTTTCCAACCTACAGGTACCGATCTTATCACAAATTTGTATTTTTGAAGAAAATCCATCAAAAGGGGCCATTCTTGTGGGATGTTCTTCATCCATGGATACAAAATCATGGTTAAAAGATGAGTGTTTCTAGAGATCTCATATATCACTCTCCTCCAAGTCACAGTGCCTCCATAATTCACCTTATTTCTTCTTTTCCATAACTGCCAGCATGTCATACCAGGAATAGCTTGCAAAATTGGTTTAATCCGGCTAGGACTCTCAATATTCCACCATTTTTGAATAGTTTGATGGCATTGCACAAAAGGACCCTCTACTCCAAAACCAATAGCAAAGTATTTCCAGGTTTTTTGAGCAAACTCACTAGTAATAAATAGATGTTGAGAGATTTCTGTATGTGGTGACTCACAACATCTACACCTTGACACCAAATTGATACCACACCTTTGAAGAATATCATCAATAGGAAGCTTATATTTCCACAACCTCCATAAAAAGAAGTTAATCTTGAAAGGGACTCCCTTACTTTATACACGTTTCATGTTTTCTACTAGTGAGTTTCTCTGTCTCATCAATTGGAAAGCACTGGCCAACGAGAATTTCCCACTAGTAGTAGCCATCCACCAAGGCAAATCCCAAGGTGAAGCTACCTTACTAATGTGAATATGATCCTGAATATGTTGTACAATATCACTAGGGAGGATTTCTGACATCTTCCGTTCATTCCATTTTTCATCTATCATTAGTGAATCAATATCTCCTATCTCATTCTCAATTGCGAAATCAGTTTCCACTACATGATATAAAGCTCCAAATTTAGTCCAATTGTCAAACCATATGCTAGAAGAACCCACAGTAGGTTCCCACCATATTTCTTGTTCAATATCGTCCCTGGCCTCAAGCATTTTTCTCCAAATTTGAGACCCTCATTTCCATTGTACTAATGTAGGAATTATCTTTTTACAATACTTATTCCACATATAATCAGTCCATAGAGATCCGGATGTTCTGAAATTCCACCATAGTTTGGCAAATAAAGCTTTCGATAGATCAAATAAAGATCTAAAACCCAAACCTCCTTCTTCCTTAGGGTAACACATCTTATCCCAAAATACCCAATGTTTACCCTTGCATTCATCTTTATTTCTCCATAGGAATCCCCATAGGAGAGTAGTTTTCCTTTCCAGTTTTGAAGTCTCCCCTTCACCTTCTTAATGATCTCATTATAATCTGCCTATCTTTTCTTAGCATGTGTGGCGGGGTAACCCAAATATACAAAAGAAAATTTCCCTTGGTTAAATACTATTGTTTCCTTTACTTCATCCATCAAAACATTAGAAACCTTTTTGTACATATAGAAGCTACTTTTCTGATTATTGATAAGGCCAGATGTTTGTTGATAATCTTTTAACACTGTCAACACCAAATCTAGAGATCCTTTATCAGCAGAGGTAAATAAGATGGTATCATCAGCATACGCTAGATGATTTATGTTCCTACTCTATTTAGGCAACCCATATTGTTTATATCTCTCATCTTCAAAGAGAGCATTGAGAGCTCTGGACAACACCTCAGAAGTGAGAATGAATAATGCAGGCGATAAGGGATCTCCCTGTTTGATTCCCCTTGTATAATGGAAAAATCCGTATGACTGTCCATTAATAATAATAGAATACCAGTTATTAGCAATTAGTCTCCAAATCATATCAATAAACACTTCTGTAAAGCCCATCTTTCTCATGACTTTTGTTAAGAAGAGACATGATACTCTATCATAGGCCTTTGACATATCTAATTTTATAATGACATTGGATGGCTTACCTCTCAGTCTAATATCAGTAACTATTTCCTGCGTAAGTAGAACGTTCTCTATGATACTTCTACCCGTGACAAAACCTGACTGATTTTTAGAAATTAACTTTGGTAATAAACCTTCTAGCCTCTCATGCAATACTCTAGAAATAACTTTGTTAATAAAGTTATTGAGGCTTATAGGTCTTAGATTTAAGAAGCTTTCAATAACCTCCTTCTTTGGAATAAGTACCAAATTGGTATGTGTAACACTTTTTGGAAGAGTATTACCTTCAAAGAAGTCACTCACCATGCTATAGATATCTTGTTCAACTACTTCCCAACAATGTTGGTAGAATATTCCTGAAAACCTATCAGGGCCACAAGCACTACTACATTTTAAACCAAAAACAGCCTGTTTAACTTCCTCTATGGTGGGTACTGTACATAATAATTTGTTATCTTCAGTAGTAACCATCTCTGGTAAGAATTTCAACAGTTCAAAACTACTTCCCTCCTCTTCTTGTGTGAATTGTCTCTTATAGGATTGCACAGCTTCATCAGCAACCAAATCTTTCTCCTCTGTCCAATCTCCACTAGTATTTTTAATTCTGTGGATTTGTAGCTTCTTTCTCCTTCCCTTTACAAGACTGAAAAAATCTCGTATTTCTATCTCCTTTTTCAAACCATGTTATTCCAGCCTTTTGTCTCCAGAATTCCTCCTCATAGTGTATATATCTTTTCACTTCTGCTTGAGCCTGCTGCATAGCCATTCTATTTGAGAAAGAAGGAACTTCCTCAAATAATTGTTCCTTCATCTTCATAATCTCTTCTCTAATAGTTAGTTGTTGAAAGATATCACCATACCTCTCTCTACTCTATACCCTCAAAGCCTTTTTCTGATTCTTCAACTTGTATTTGAAAATCCAGAAAGTATTTCCAATTTCATTGGTCTTCCAATGCTGTAGAACTACCTCATTCAGGGTGATATCTTCCACCCAGAAAGAGAGAAATTTAAAAGGTTTGACAACTAGTTGATGCCCTGTACTCAAAGTAAGAAACATAGGGGCATGATCCAACCCCGTTATAGGTAAATGATCCACCTCCATTGTCGAGAACCATTCCATAAGATGCGAGTTTGCCAATAGTCTATCCAACCTTTTAAAAATGCAATCAGGTCCTGCCCTCCCATTCCACCAAGTGAAAGGGCTACCTTTAAAAGGGATTTCTTCAAGTTCACAAGAATTCACACAAAATGCAAAATCTTCCATCTCCTGCTGAGTTACAGGTAAACCCCCTATTTTCTCATCTTCATGAAGAATAACATTAAAGTCTCCACCAATCAACCAAGGAAGAGTAGTATCATTACCACAATATATGTCATTCCACAAATCAAGTCTTTCTCCTTCAGAACATTTGGCATATACCATAGTGATAATCATTTGCTTCTGATTCTCCAAGAATGATATTTTTACAGTGATTTGTTGCTCTGTATCACTGATTACTTCCACATCTAGCCCTTTCTTAACAAAAAACTATATCTTTCCATTGCTATTTGTGCTAGCTGTATACATTTTCAATTTTCTTTTATGACTCTGCAGGTGTCTCATATGTTGAAATGGCTCCATAAGAGCTACAAGAAAGTACTTATGATATCTATTTAACATTTTCAATCTATTAAAAGCTTGTTGTGTATTAATAGATCTGATATTCCAAAAGATAGCTTTCATTATCATGTAAAAACTTTGTTTGTGGTCCCTCTTTTTGGCACAACTCTTATAGGTTGCTGATTTTCTAAGCGTGTTGGCTTTTTGCCCCCTCTTAACAAATTTCTTTAATGATTTGGGAGACAGATCACATGTCCTACCAACCTGCTTCCAATTAGCATCATCCTCCATATTTTCAGCAATATCCGTCACACTTTCATCATAACTGCTTTCTGTCTCTTGTACCCTATTCATCTGGTGCGTAAGAATATCATGTAATGTTTAAGATGGACTTTTCTGGTAAGGTGTTGCCAACAAATGGAATTTCTCTGTATCATTTTGATCCTCATTTTCATTTTTCCTTGAGTCTTCAGAATCTACTTTTCGTAATTCTATATCAAGATCCTTGCAGACCTGGTTCTCCTCATGGAACTCACCATCATCATTCTTACTAGCTAAAGCCTTCGATTAAGTAGAAATCACGATCTCTCGGCACTTCATACTGGGATACCTTGTCTCAATTTCACTCTCCTCCAGTTCTTTGGCCTGCTCAATTTCCACTCTATCTCCCCATTTACTAGATTTCCCATTGCAATGACTACTAGGAGTGGTACTGGAAGCTGTTTTTGAAGGTGTAATCTAATGTCTGTAGTCTTCTTTAAAAGATTTATCAACCCATTCTCTTGTAGTCTCTTCCTTTTGTTTTGTAGGATTTGTTAAAATACAATCATCTTTGTTGTTTATGTCATTCACTTCATTAGTTGTATTCTTTGCTAACACTTCAAAAGGATTACAAGTGTTTACATTCCCATTTTTGTCTTTTGCAGGACCACCTGGTTGTTCAATATCTTTGGTTAGAGTAAAAACTCTGGTTGTTGGTATCCATTTTCTACTGCCAACACATTTCCCATTTCGCATTCTTCTTTGCTGATCTTGTTGTGTTTCCTCTTCAGGATTGCTTGTTGTCTTTTTCAACTCAGGGTGAAGTATTCTACGTTCATCCTCCATATGACCTTGTAGCTTGCACTTCCTGCAGTAAGATGGAATGTAATCATATTGAATCTTAACCTTTACTGATCTTGTTGCATTAGTGTTCTCATCCTCTATCTCTATTTGTACAAATTGAGGTTTCTCCACAAGCAAGTCCAATTGTACTTTTACTCTCACTCAACTTGGACGAGTTTTGTTAATAGTAGCCATGTCAAGCTGTAAGGGCTTACCAACTGCATAAGCCAATGTAAATAGTGCTTCTTTGATGAAAATGTTGGCAACAGATCAGGGAAAGAGATCCACGCAATAGCTTGTGAGGTCTCTTCCTCCATCTTAAACTTTGCATCATAAATGAAAGGTCGCATTTGATATGAGCTACCATCCTTAGCAGTAATGTAATAAGCATTTTTTGACATTATATTAATGAAATCTTCAACCAATTCAAATCTCATCAATATATGCCTATTTCGAAGAAAGCCAATTTTGCAATCGCCTTTAATTCCACACTGCTTAGGGATCAGATCCCTTAATTCTGATACTTCTGGCCATCCATAAGAGAATTTACCTACAATAGCATATTTTAGGTTCTCGATAACGTTCATTTTAGTGATCTCTTGTTCAGTCCACTTTACCACCGGAACACCATCTATTATATCAATCTTCTTCATAGGTATGGGCTCTACATTTATCTTTGCCTTTGAATTCTTATTGGTTACCACATTAGGATTAGTAATAGTTGCGTAATTAGCAATAAAATCATTAGATCTGGAAGGGGTCTGCTGGGACTTTGTCAAAGGAACCAAGTGAGGAAATTGGGAAGTGGAGGCAATAGTTGGAATCTGACCAGTCATCGGAGATGACTGGCCGCCTGCCGTCGTCATAGGATAGTCAAACTAAGGTTGAAGCATGCGTACAACTAACATTAATTATGATTAGGCTCAAATAGCACAACTTACATCGGCACTGGCAGAGTCGGAGCAGAGAAGAGTAGCTGAACAACGAAGCATGAGCGAGACCGTTTAGCAAATCAAAGAACAAGTGATGGACCTCGCTCGTCGACCTACTACTTCAACTCCTGAGGACACCGACGACGACAGTGATGATGAGGATAATTATGTAGATCCCACTCCCTAGGTTAGATCACTGGACATTTATGAATTTTTGAAAGACTTTATAAATCTATAAATTGTGATTTAGATACTTTTGAATGTTATTTTAAGTTTGTTGTTTTATGTTTTGTGTAGATTGTTTATAATTGTGTGTGATTGATTGGACTGAATAGTGTAGAATTGAATTGAATTGAATTTGCAGGTAGGCAGCAGAAACTGCCAGTTGTTGCTGTAAAAATATTGCAGAAAAAGCGACGGACAGTGTGGTTTTGTCCGTCGCTTTTCTGGATTTTAAAAATTTTCCAGAAAAGTGACGGACAGCGTCCTTTTGTCCGTCGCTTTTCTGGGATTTTCAAAAATAAAATTTCCACAAAAGCGACGGACAGCGTCCTTTTGTCCGTCGCTTTTCTGGAATTTTCAAAAATTAAATTTCCACTAGAGCGACGGAGTCCGTCGCATTATTTTTAAAAAAGCCAAAAAGCAACGGAAGTGACTGCGTCGCTTTTCCATCGATTTTGACCAAAAAAGCGATGCAGTCTGTCGCTGCGTCGCTTTTGGCCGTCGTTTTTTAGTAGTGTATAGACCAGTTAACTAAGAAAGAAGCAAAACACTAATCTTATAAACCTAGGAGAAATTTTTCAATCACTCTTTCATCATGAATCAATTTTTCAAAAACTCAAGATTGGTTCTTGGGATTTTCAATTCCATTAAAATCCAACCAAAAAATAGAAAATTGACTAGGCAATTTTGCAGTCAGTCTGAATCTTGGAAATCAATGGATGGTTTTGTTAAACGTAGAAGAAATTGAGTGAGAAGGGTTCAGGATTTTTGTTTAATAGGTGGATTTGAGGCGGGTTTATTAATTGGGTGGGTTTAATTAGTAATGGGTGGTAATGAGTGAGTTTATAAGTTATATTGATAAATTAAATTATAATCAATAGTTGAGCGCCACGTATTTTAAAAGATATTTAAATAGTTTAAATTTAAAATCATTAAATAAGTGGTCAATTTTGGACCCAAAGGTGGATGACAAGGGTATTTTGGAGCCAATAGGTGGATGGAGGATAGTTTTATACCATTTCCAATACTTCGAATGTATTTTAACCCTTTTCCGTAATGCAAATAATCTTTTTCTACAAGCTTAATTGTTATAATGCCCTTTCAACTTCATAACTTGAAAACAAAATGGTATTTATTGGTCACTTTAATTTGATGTCTCGCTCTCGAGGGCTAATTGTCTTTTTCCCACTAATCCAAATGACATTTTTTTTTAAAAAAATTAAAGGGTAGGGGCAAGATCCCCTTTATATTATTAAAAAAATCCAAATGACATTTACCAAGTACCATCGCTAAGAAAAAATATCAGGTCACGCATAAGTAACTTCTTATTTTATTAAGGTACATTTTTAGTAGATAATAGGAAAATTAATGTGGACAAACTGCCTGTTTTGGCTAAGTGGTTTTGAGGTCAAAAAAATATAATTTTGAAAAAAGAACACTTTTAATAATTTGAAGTAGAAACACTTTTTTTTTTTTGGGGGGGATTGCAAAGATGTTAACTAATCGGCTTCTTGAGAAAAGTTGAAGCAAAAGTAAAAAAACAATATTTATTTTCAAAACAAAAATATTTTCTACCATAAATACATATTTTAACAATATATCTCTCGTTAATTTCTAATTACAAAATAACCTTTTTGGTTACTACATATATCAACTCACTACTTTTTAATGGGATCTCAATAATGTATTTAAATGATAAAAATAAAATGGGCTAAGGCACGATATCCCTTACACTGTAACCAAAATCTCAGAGACACATCTAAACTTAACTAGGGTTCTATTACCCCTAAACTTATTTAAAATGAAATAAATACCCATAAATTTTTTAAATTAATTTATTATCTTTCACTTTTAATTATTTTTAAAAAATAATGTGTATTTTTTTTTAAAAATAATTTAAAAGTGTCCTTTAATTTTAACATTTTAATTTATTTATGTTATTTGATTTTATTCACTTATTTTGATATCCTTCAAAATTAACTTATTTTATATTTAAGATATTTGGAATTAAATTTGAAATCAAATCAAAATGAAAGACAGAAAATAAAATCAATAGAAAAATAAAAGAGAAAAAACAATGAACGAAGGTAAAAAAAAAGTTTCGATACAAGGTAAAAAATGTGTAGATAAAGAAAATAAGAATATTATAAAAAAAATTAAAAATAATACAAAAATAAAAAAATAAAATATTTACACACGTGGCATGCGAGTGTGTACAAACACAACCAATTTGGGTGATTGAAGATGCCACATCAGCACAAAAGGTGCACAAAAATACAAAAAAAATGAGTTCGGGGGGGGGGGGGGATTAATAGGACCCTAGTTAAGTTTATGTGTGTCTCTGGGATTTCGGTCATAGTTTAGGGGGTAGTTGTGCCTTATCCCAGATAAAATTACACTTACTTCTTATTACAATTATGAAGTTGTATTTTTATATATTTTGAATTTTGTACTGTGCTCGACAAGATGAGGGAAGCGAGACTGAGATTGTTTGGACATGTGAAGTCAAGATGCATAGATGCACCAATGAGTAGTGTGAGAGGTTGGCTATAGAGAGTAAGAGGAGAGGCAAAGGTATGCCAAAGAAATATTGGAGAGAAGTAATAAGACAGGATATGACGCAACTTCAGGTTACGGAAGACATGACCCTAGATAGAAGGGTGTGGAGGACTCTTATTAGATTGAAGGGTAGTAGATAGTTATATTATTATAGTTCTTGTTTTCTTATCATGATTTATTATTGTTTGTTAATAATAATCTAACTAGTATGTCGTTTATGACATTTCGATTACCACCTTATTTTAATGTTGTTTTGACTACTTCTGCACTAATTCCTGTATTGATTTTCTCTTTATTATCTTTTTTTTATATCAGGATTTGTTGCACTTGAGCCAAGAGTCTTTTGGAAACAATCTCTCTATCTCCATGAGGTAATGGTAAGGTATATAGCATACACTCTACCCTCTTCATACCTCATTTATGGGATTTCACTGAATATGTTATTGTTGTTGTAGTATATATAATTCATTTCTTGTTAAAAAAGGATGTTATTTTTCTCTTTGCTCTTCAAGCAGCATTACTACTCGCGTGATTTAGTTTGTGAAGTGATTTTTAAATTTATTTTGCCTAGTTTTTTTTTTTAAAGTACAGAGCAGGTAGTGGGAATCGAACCTAAATTATGTTAATATTATACCAATATTTAATACTTTATTTGATTTATCTATATAGTATATTGATAATAAAATTAAACATGTACTTTTTAAATTTTAATTAAATAACATAAAAAATTAATCAAAGTCCTTAATAAATCATTAAAAATAATTTCTCTTATAAAATAATCTTAATAATAAACACGCAATGTACTTGTCATTTTTCATAAGCACTTTTTAAAACAAATTATTAAACACAATTTGTTCATCAAAAATACTTCTCAACTGAATTAGTCAATACAAATAATTTTATTTTTTTTCAAAAATACTCTTCTAACAAGAAGTTTTTTCAATAAAAGTTTTTCAAAATAAAGAGGTTTTAACCACTCGGTTATGATCAATATAGTCCACAATATACATCATGATGTCTGCGGAC
>JAJOOF010002419.1:0-35747 GCA_029582545.1 Solanum lignicaule | reverse complement strand
GTCCACTTTTGGGACTTGTACTCATTTTGTTAGTAGCTCTGTATTAGTGACTTCCAGGTTCTGGGAGGGATCTTTATTTGTATTTATGTTTTGGTTTGCTTCCGCCTGTGTATATTGTTATTTGCCTACTCTTGTTTAGTTTCTATCATCAGACCCATTACTTGTTGTTCTGGGTTACGGGTTGGCTTACCTGCTGGTGGGTTATAGTAGGTGTCATCATGACTTGAGAAATCGGGTCGTGACATTACTATACTTGATACTATTGATTTGCATCAACTAATTGAATACGATAGTCTTTGATACAATTGTATCCATTGAGACAAATCAATAATATCAATTGTATTCATGATACATTTATCAGTCAAGTGTACAATTATCTATCAGACATACAAATTGTATTTGTTAATATACTTGATGCATTTACTTTGCATCAACATGTAAAATATAATAGCCTTGATACAAATCATACAATTGTATTTAATGATCTAAATTAATAATAGCAATTGTATTCGTGGCACATTTATTAGTCATATATACACTTATTGATCAGATCTACAAATTAATTGTATATCTCTCCCAAAACTTTCACCATCTCTTCTCCCTCTTCCAATCTCGCTCGTATCTCTTTTCCTTATAACATGTAGCTAAGAATCGTAATTGAGCAAACTATAACTAAGAAACCTGATTACACATCTAGTTTTAGCTATTTTTTAAATTTACACTTATTTTTACATTTAAAAACTATCTAATTAGATGAACATTTCTATCACATCAAAATTATTTAAAAGAATTATATATACCCCAAATTAATTCCATAATTACTCTTCTATCTCCCTTTAGTTTCTCCCTTGCTCTCTCCTTTCTCTCTCTTGCTCTCACCATCTTTCTTATCCTATATATATGTACAGATACATTAATGAATTATATTAATGCATTTTCTTAATTTGATATATTTATCTATGGACAAATATTTTATATATTTGGTACTAGAAATACAAATACACTAAAATTGTGATACTCATATATCATATATGGACACAAGAAAAGAGAAGTGAGCGAGAGAGTCAGTGTATCATAGATACATGTAAAATTATTTTTTAGATACATAGTTATATGAAATTAATATTAAATACACAAATACATAAAATTTGGGAAACACAAATATATAGGGAGATAAGTGAGTGAGAAAGTTAGTGTATCCGAGATACATGTGAATCACACTTGAATATAATATATCTGAAACAAATTACACATAATTTGACCCATATGTATCTAGCGAACAAAGAGTGGTACGCAAGATAATTTGTTAAAATACTGTGTTCGAATGTAATTACGACCTAAATTAGCTAGCGGGATTTGTGTTATTTCTTCTTTATTTATTAATTAAGATGCTAATTAATGAGATGCAGTTCTTATGAGATAGGATGGAGAGTGAAATTATTTTCTTTCTAGTCTATATTAAGTGAATAGTTGGGGGTATGAATATCTAAGTAATAAATTAAATATTACTTTTCACTATTATCCTATTGACTATTTTCAAACTTATCCCCTAGGAAATGCAAACTACTTAAGAACCCAATTAAATTATTAAAAAGGTAACTATGAAAAATATCCCAACAACTCATTCATTGGATGAGTTGATAAATTTGTAAAACTCTACAACAACATATTCAGTAAAATTCATACGTGGAATATGAGGAGGATAGAATGTACGCATTGATAAACAATTTAATATAGGGAAAAAGGACAAATATACCCCCGAACTATCGTAAATGATATGTAGATACCTTCCGTTATATTTTTGGAACATTGGTGCCATGCCGTCCAAAAACTAACGCATATATACCCTTTTATACTAACGGACATACACGTGTCATAATCTTATCCACTGACCCAACATTTATTAAATATCGGATCGACGAATAAGATTGTGCCACGTATCCCTATTTAGTCTTCCGTTAGAGTGAAGGACATATGTGCTATAGTTTATGGATGACAAGGGCATCAATGTCCCAAAATATAATAAAGGGTATTTGCATAGCATTTACGATAGTTTAAAAATATATTTATCATTTTTCCCTTTAATATATACAATTTTTTAATTTACATTTTGTTTTACTTAGTGAACACTCACTAGAAAAATAAATTTGAGATCTCATTGAGCAGCTGCATCACCTTTTATCAATTATCATTCAAAATTAAAATGAAAATGATTTATTGTATGACTAGGTTGTTTTTAAAAGAACAAACACAAATATAACAACTACAAAAAAAAAAGTCAACTCGGACCGAGTCATATGGGCCACGTTAACAATCATTGACAAAGATTTCGCCGCGTCCAGCACCTTGGACGCTTTCGCCCCGGTTTTCCATTTTGTCACATAGTATCTAAGTTAAAAACAATTTTTAGGGTTTGTTTTTTATTCCATCCGTCTCGTATTGTAAAAAATATTTATTCCAAATTATTTATTTTTAAATTGAAATTAAAAGTATTGTAAAATTTCGAAAAAGTTCTTCCATTATTAATTCTGATATTAATAGACAAGACACATAGATAGAGTGTATTCAAATGAATACAGAGTAAATTAGTAAAAGTACCCCTTTCATTTATGAATTTGTTAGAGACAAGCAAAGAAAAAAAATAGACAACCAAGGAGGGAGTACTTCGCACAAAAGATATAATTTTAGTCACTTTATTTGGAATTGAAGAAAAAGTTATATTTGGTTATAGTTTGGTAAATAATATTTTGTTGTTTGAATGTATATATATTTTTAAAATGAAATATGACTTAAAAATAAATATAATTTAAATTAGACAATATATACATATTTTATTAGGATAAATTTGAAAAGAAAAATATAGTAAAAAAATAAAAATAGAATTTGGGGTATTTACTTCAAATTTTTATGACTAGACATTATTTTTTAAATAAAATGAACTTTTTTTCTAACCAAACTAAAATGGTTATAAAAAATTTTCCTTAGATCAGAACTAAAAGCTAAGGCAGAGACGAAAATGGTTATCTTTTTTCCTTGTATTTTACTCTCAAAGTAATACTCTAATTAGCCTATTTAAAGCAAGTAGTTGGGCAGAACGTTCCGGAAAGAAGACCTTTGACTACCGGTTGTGGTGAAGTAATAAACACTCTTTCATTTTTAATCAAATGTCTTGATTTAAATTTATGTGAGTATGTAATTATCTTTGTTAAAAATCGTTTCATCCTCAATATGAAATTTTCTAACACGAATTTAAATTTAAACGAGCTCCAAAACAAATATCAAACACCAAATTAAAAAAAAATTAATCTTTGACTTGCAACCACGGAAATAAAATTCAATGGGCGCACTGCCGAACCTATGAAAATAACGCATCTGTTAACTTAGACCAGGGATCTGCTACTACTCTTCTTTTTTTTTTTTTTCTTCTTTCATTTTCCATGATCTGAGTTCTGAAAAAAAAAGAGTATATAAATAAGTAAAGAAGCGAAACCCTTGAGCACGAAGAAATATTAAACCCAAAAACACGAACATCATTCGTAACTTCCCAATGGACCGTCAACTTTCTCTTCTCTTTCTGCTTTTTCTCTGTTTACTTTCCATTTTCTCTGATCTCTCTAGTTCTACACCTCTTCGGGTCTCCGGTGGGCATGGCGATAGAAAAACGTATGAATTCCGTTTCTATTTCTATGTTTTTCGTTGATTGTTTTTTTGCTTATAAATGTACGTTATTTGTATTAAGCATTTGTGCTTTTATTTTCAGAAAATTGTCGGTGCTGAAATTGGTAACTGGTGGATCGTCTTCTACAATTGATCCAACCCGGGTGACGCAAATCTCTTGGCGACCGAGGTTTATCTATCTCCTTTTTTGGTCTATTTGTTTGTGTAAATGCATTTTGCGTATGTCTAATTGATATTCAAGTGACTCTGATAATGAGATGAATTGTGCAGGGCTTTCGTATATAGGAATTTTTTAACCGATGAGGAGTGTGATCACCTCGTTACTCTGGTCAGCTTTTTTCCTGTAGTACAAATAAGAAATGCATGGTTGTTGCTCTTTCTGAGAAAAAAAATGTGCTATCACTTAATCAACTAGCGTCAATCTCAGATTAGTTTTTATAACAATTTAAAGACAATTAAGATTAATGAATGAACTATCTGCACGGATGAATGATGAATAAATCTCAAACCAGAATGAAAATGCTCCTGATGAACAGTGGACACATTGTATGCGGAGTAACAATAATGAAGTCTCAATTCTAGCTATTTGATACTGTCTATTTCCCTGGTGCTGAAAGATCTCTCTTTTACATAGCAGTTTATGCTCACTTGATGTTGTTTATGTTCTTTCAAAATTTGAATGAGTAGGCTAAAGATAAGCTGGAGAAGTCTATGGTGGCTGATAATGAGTCAGGAAAGAGCATAGAGAGTGAAGTTCGGACAAGCTCCGGCATGTTTCTTAGCAAGGGCCAGGTTCACAAAATCCTACTTTGTCTTGAATTTCAAATGTTTGATGGTTTTCCTCCCTCTTTTGTGATGTATAAACTAGATGTGTTCTGTCATCTTCCTTGTGCCAGTTAAATATTATATTGTGATGCCTTTGGTATTAAGTATTTTGTTTTCTAGTTACTTCCGTTTCTATTTTTACTATCAGAATTTGTCATTTAGAAACAGTGGTATCACATCTTATTTCATATTTATGAAACCATTTGTATGTGAAAGAGCTGGGCACCACCAAAGGTTGTGTGGTATGTATATGATCCCTCCACCTTAATCAGAGGTCTCGGGTTGAGCCTTGGGGATAGAATTGAGGCCTGAAGCGGGTACCGACACTGTAAGAAACCAAAACAAAAAAGAAAGAGGTTGACAGATCTCACAAAGAAGCATCTTCAATTGGTTGTGAACCTCATTGGTTACACTACAAAGATGATCACTGGATAACTAGATTTAAATCTTCTGGATCTTTAGTTTTGGAGCCCTTTCTAACGATCAATTTAATACGAAATTAGTGTTTAAACTTCCTAATAACCTTAGCGGACCATCTTTTCATTAAAAAAAAATAACTTTAGCTGACCATCTTTTGTTAATATTTCCCGTGAAAGGGTCTAACCTTGTGGTATTGTGGAACTTTGCCTGTTTGACCCAATAAACATTTTGATAGTGATAGGATATGATCTACTTTCCTTCATCAAGATCACACTTCCAATTTGGCTATTTGTTAGATGAAGAGACTAGAAAGTGGTAATTTAATCTTTGTTATCGGATGATAATGGGCTAATTATCAACATATGATTGATTACCATATTCCAAGGAATTTTGTGTCAAAGCTTAATCCTGTTAGAGAGACTTAAAACTGGAAAAAATAAATGAAGTTTATATGCAGAAAATTGTACCTTTTTAGGTATTTCAGGTTCTTCTTAAATACTAATGGCACGTCTGAAGATTATTTAAGGATTCAGCTTCTGGGGTAGTGTCAATACAAACAGTACACCAAGTGTGATGCTGCAAAATAATTGGAACTCGGACAACTGTTACACGACTGAGAACTTAGAACATACTTTGATATGTACTTTAGAGTTTCTACTAGTTCATATGCATTCTGTGTGAAATTGGTAGCATCATTAATCATGTACCATTGAGTGAACCAAGCATAACGTGAACCCTCAGTGATCTATACTCTAGTATTGGAAACCTCTCTTGAGCATTATGCTGTTGACATTTAATGGTTTTAGAAACCCTTAGAGATGGCTTGTCATTTTACATCCCCTTCAGGTTGAGTCAATGACTTCCTTCGGATTATATTTTCTCACTGAAGTTTTCCTGCTTATTTCTTCAGCTGGGCATACTTGTAATTTCATGTCCTCATATGGACTATATGGAAGTTCAAGTATCTCTGTCTTGAATTGAAATTGAATTCCTGAATCTCTACCTATGCCGCTTTACTTCTCCACTTCAAAAACTTTTCCCCAGTGGATTAATATTATTCTATGTAATTTTTGCTGAAAGAGACCACTGACATTTGTTTTGTTTTTCTTTTTATAAGGATGAAGTAGTGGCTAATGTGGAGGCTAGGATAGCTTCCTGGTCATTCCTTCCTAAAGGTACTACAGTGCTTCAATGATGTTAAGTGGCTTTCATCTCACTGTCTCATGTGTCTGTAATGTATACGTGTATATATCCGTAAGCGAGATTCTTAATTTATTAAGTTGGTATACAGAGAATGGGGAATCTATTCAAATACTGCATTATGAACATGGCCAAAAGTATGAGCCACATTATGATTATTTCCACGACAAGGTCAATCAAGAGCTAGGTGGTCATCGGGTGGCTACTGTTCTTATGTATTTGTCAGATGTAGAGAAGGGTGGGGAAACCATTTTTCCTAATTCAGAGGTAACCAGTAATTGTATGATTAATCCTTTTCTATTATGCCGGCGATTATGATGCAGTATTTTCTTTTTTTCCCTCATTAACGTGAAACCTGCAGGCAAAAAAATCTCAGCCAAAGGGTGATGACTGGTCAGATTGTGCTAAAAATGGATATGCAGGTATGTTTCACACGATGAATAGTTTGAGTATGGCATCTATATTTATGAAGGTCCCATCAGTATTCATGTATTATCCATTGTTTTGAAAGTGCATATATATGGATTCATGATGAGGCATAATAGGGAAGAAGATAAAGGAGGTGCTCTTGCAAATTCTCTGTAATGGAGCATTTGCTTGTGCTTAAAATGCAAATAACATGTTCCTTTTTAAACATGTCCCTTTTTCTTCATGTCCGTCAGTTCATGGAAATGTCTTGTAGTATGGTTATGGTAAAATCTCCACAATTGTGCAAACAACTTAATAATGTGCTTTTTTGCATGGGATCCTATTGGTCGATGGATTTTATTAGCTGCATGAGTCCTTTCTTTCCCCTGTCTGACTGGACTGCATAGTCATTACTGTATGGTTCAACATTCAGTATCTTTTTTCATATTCTCTTGATTCTCCTTGTTTTAATGGAAGCAACGTAATTGCTGTGGTATGCCATTTTGATTGTGCTTCACGTTGGCTAGGTGTAGAGAGCAATCTCAGTAGTTATCCATTTCACCATCAGTTTACCAGAGTCTTCCTGTCATCCCCCTTCCATATAGTGAAAAGAATCTGAAGGACTTTTATAGAAGATGGAGGAATCAGTACAAAACACGTCATCCTGTTTCATAGACCACCATAAGATGCTTAAAGGGAAAAAAATGTTGTTAACACAGTAGAACTGAAATAAAGCTTGTCATTATAACAACAAATAAAACCACTGAAATAAATCTTGTAATTAACTTCTCAATTTCGATATGTTCATGCCTTATTTGCAGTGAAACCTAGGAAGGGTGATGCATTGTTGTTTTTCAGTCTTCATCTCAATGCAACAACTGATCCTCTAAGCTTGCATGGAAGCTGCCCTGTTATCGAAGGTGAGAAGTGGTCTGCTACTAAATGGATTCATGTGAGGTCCTTTGAGACTCTATTTAATAATGAATGCCAAGATCAAAACCCAAACTGCTCCCAGTGGGCTGTTAATGGTGAATGTGAAAAAAATCCTCTATACATGGTGGGTTCTGGAAATTCTGTAGGTCATTGTAGGAAGAGCTGTAAGGTTTGCTCCTGACAGGAATATGTAGACAAAATTTTCTCTTACATATAAATACAACCAGTTTATCCACATTCTTTGTATATCCTGGTTTGTACATTAAGTACTCTCTTAGACAGTTTAGAGTAAGGAGATCTTTTCGAAACATAGTGGATTGACGAACTGATTACTTTTGTAGTAGCACTGAGCAAATCAAAGTTTTGATATTACCCTCAAACTTGCCTGCCCTGTTTTTTCCGTCTATGATTGTACTAGGCACAGGGGCGAATTTATGTACTAATTTTGGGTCACTCGAACCCGTGGTCATCCGACTAAACTTGATATATTACTTCTATAATTATTAAAGAATATATTAAATTAAAACGTGTTGAACCCGTTCTCAAAATGGTTGGATGGTTCACTGGTACCACTGCAAGATTTCAACTCACAGGTCGCAGGTTCGATCCCAGGCAGCCCCAACTCGCTGCAATTTATTTTTATTAACTAAAAACACATTTTTCATTTAAAAAAAAAAAAAAACCTAAATTCTGAAAGTTCTAAAAGTCAAAGACTTCAAAAGTTTCCTTTCCACACACTTTCCAAGTTCCAACAATATTTTTCTTCTCTCTTCAAATTTGTTTTCTATTTTCCACACAAAGAAGAAGCTTCAAGTCTCCAACTTCAAGTCAAGAATTTAGAGAAATCATCATTGTCAAAGTTTAAGGTAATTTTAGTTTATGATTTCTCATTTTAATATACAAACTAACAAGATAAAATATATATATGTATATATCACTTTAATTTTAGGGTTTTCATATAAAAAAATCTTGTCATTACTTATAATAGGAAATCATCAATAGCTAAATAATTGATTATCTCAAACTTACATATTTTGCGGATGTAACTTGTAAGAAATGTGTTTCATATTATATTATCAATTTTGAAGGGTGTGATTCCTTTTCTTTTAATGTGAAAGGGGTGTGATTCCCTTATTTTTTTAATGTGAAAGGGGTGTGATTCCCTTATTTTTTTAATGTGAAAGGGGTGTGATTCCCTTATTTTTTTTAATGTGAAAGGGGTGTGATTCCCTTATTTTTTTAAATGTGAAAGGGGTGTGATTCCTCTTCTTTCTATGAATATGTGATTTCGAATGCAAAAGAGGCATAAGTCCTCTTTTTATTATGAATGTGTGATTTTCTTATTGTTAAATGTGAAAGGGGTGTGATTCCTCTATTTTAGTTACATTTGCAAGGATTGTGATTCCTCTATTTTATTTGAACTTGCAAGGGTGTGATTCCCTTATTTTTTATTGTGAAAGATATGCGATTCTCTTATTTTATTTTAAATTTGCTAGTTAAATTTGTGACTAAGTTGAATAGTTATTTGAATTTGTAGGAACATTTATCCTTGAATATCTAAATGGATAAATTTTTTATTAAGAAACCACGTTCTAGTAGCGGTCTATCTGTTAGTTCACATGTAGCTCCAGAAGCTCAAAGAGAGACAATTACATCTTCTTCTTCAAATGTTGATTGTATTCTTGGGGTTGGATCACTCAAACGGGATCCCGGAGAAAGAAAACCCATGTTTATTTGCTACGATGATGGCACAAACAAAATTGGATCAAACTTGGTCTCTTGTTTATTTGCTTGTAAAGTTGGCTTTGATTTTGCCTGTTGCTACGGCAAGCGTGGAAAGAGCATTCTCCTCAATGAAGCTCATCAAAAATGATCTACGTAATAGCATTGATGAAGAATTTTTGAATGGATGTTTAGTTTGTAAGATAGAGCGGAAGATATTTGAAAATGTAAGTAATGATGCTATTATAGATCGTTTTCAAAATATGAAGTCTCGTCGAGTACAATTGTAAATTGATGATATTTTTTGTGGTAATGTAATTTTTATGTATTGCTCGCTTAGTTATTGTTATTATAATTTTTTTTTTTATCTTATCTTTAAAGCTATGGTGCACCTATTTTCTTAAAATCCTGGATTTGCCTCTGCTTGCACCCGCCTGTAAATTAGTGGTAAGTGTACCGGTGATGAATTCAAAATTTTATTAAAGGGTGTCAAAAATATAAAATATTAAATACTCAAGAAAATCAATAAAATAAATTCTAATAATAAAAGCAAAAGATAGTTACATTATAATTCGACAAGATACATAATAATAATAATAATAATCATGTCGTCGTTTTAATTGTTCTAAAAAGGGAAAAATGGTTCTAGTCAAAAAGTACTATTATGCCACTAGAAAAGGTGGAACACACAACCTCAAGGAGGTTTTTGCAACTTCTTAACCACTATATTAAATCTTTAGTTTGTATCAAAATGTGTCAATACTTGTATATCCGTTAGTTGAGACATGACTACTTAGTACGTCATCCGTTCAGTGGCGGACCCATGATTTTTGCTCAGGGGGTTCGAAGTATAAAGAAGAAGTTCAGGTGGTAATGCAAGTGTGCGGTGAGCGTAGTAGTCCCTCGGCATGCTCTTTGTACAAGAACCATAGATATTTCATTGGTTCATGAAAGTAAAGACTAAGCTAATCAAAGATATCGAGGACAAAGATGCATTGATAAGAATTTTAGTAGATCGACTGTATTACATAAGCTAATTCCTAAAACACATGAAAATTAAATGATGAAAAAGGGAGCGAGATGGGGAAGAAAGATATTTACCTTATCATGCTAAATTTAACTCACTTTATCATACCGTATTAAACATTTCTTTTTACTTTTATCATGCTCCATCGAACATTCTTAAAATTTCTTGTGCTTTTTATACTTTTATTTTGTAATGTTTTACTTTATATTTCACTTTTAAAAATTTTAAATTAATATCCATTCAATCAAATATTACTATGAAAATCGTCAAGATTCTCTAAAAGTGTGTAAGAATAGAGTTACTAATATTATAATGCATATTATTAATATAAATAAATAGCATCGTCAAATTTTTTAGTTCATATAGTTCAATTTACTAGGTTAGTCATAATTTGTAAAAAAAAAAACAAATAACGAATAAATCAAATATGTTTAGTTTCCATCTCACTAAAATAGAATTAAAAATATAAAAGAAATTTCATGAATTCTATTAAATTAATATTTTTAAAAGGATGTTGACGATATTTAAGTTTCTTCATTCAATTACATTTAATTTACATTTTTTTTTAAAAATAAACTATATTTCTATCTCAATTTCAAGTTAAATATAATTCATCATTTTTTTTAAAAAAGTTATTCAAACGTATATGAAAAAAGAGTTACGTTGAAACAAAGTGAATAATAGATATAAAAAGAATAAAATATATAAATAAAAAGAATGTGTCTAATAAATTTAACAAAAATAAATTAAATAGAGGAAATGGAATAAAAGGAAAAAATAATGAAAAAGAAGTAGAAAGTCTGTCCTTTGTTTTTAGGGGGTTCATTTTAATATACATACACATAAAATCAGAATTTGACGTTATATATATATATGGTGTAATTTTTTGGCGAAAGGGTTCGGGTGAACCCCCTAGGCTCCATCTAGGTCCTCCCCTGCACCCGTTAGTAGAGGCTTGACTTTAGCTAGTGGACCCACCTAAGCTTAACATTATGGTCTTTACCTTGGCAAGTAGCTAGGACAATCTCTTTTCGGTGTGAGAGTAGTACACTGAACTTCATGTTATAGCTCACATGGTTTATGTCGGTTAACGGTAACTCCCACATATGATATGACTATTATGATTACTCCTACTTATGATATGATTTTCAGAATATAGCATTGACCTTGTACTATGGTTATGAACTCAGCTTATCGGATTATGTCATGTTTTACTTGGCCATACATTATCTTGTTTCAGAATTTTCATGTTCTTATGCTTACTCATGCATCTTTCCTCATACTCAATACATTCCGAATACTGACCACATACATCTCTTGTGTCTATATTGTCTTATAATATGGGATTCAATGCACCTCATCCAGCTTGTAGTTAGCACAAATTCCAATCAACTTTGTCCAGATTTGGTGAGTCCTCATGCTTTGAGGACATTACCACATTATGAATTCTTTTATGTTCTTTCAGACTCTTTGAGTTTTTTTAATTATTTTGTGAGTTAGGGCTTGTCCTACCCACACCTATGTAGTAGAGACTTATGTCAAACTTAGTATGTTTTCCGCATTTATGATTTTGTACTCTAATTTTGGTATCCTTTTGAGTTGAGTTTTGAGATGTATATTCCGCTTTGATGTTTCTTTCAGTTATATTGTTATCTTAGTGTCATGTTATGTCAAGTGGTTCGTTTAGAGTCTTTCGAAATTATATTCACCATGTCACGTCTAGGGGGTAGTTTTGGATCATGACATTTATTGCGCTCATACTTTTTATGTGACAAAATCTCTTTTTCTAGGAAATACTATTGTACTACTCGAATAGAAAAAGTATGCACTAGAATCGTTTGATAAGCTGTATTAAAATAGTGTTGAATATAATGTATTCGTAAATGTTGATATTAGTTATGTTGAGATTCTTTTTTATGCATTGTTTAACTTGATGTATTAAAATAACATGCGTTGCATAATTTCTAAGATGAATTATTTGTTTACAAAAATGTCCTCCACAAATATAGTGGAAAGGATGTGAAAAAGATTCTGAGGGACAATTGTATCTTTAATCATGCTAATGCATGCATTTTAAAACCCTTTGCATTGCTAACACCATGAATTTATATGTATTAGTTATACATACGTTAATAACAAACAAGTGTACCAAATAATGTACTGGTAATAAACAAAAGAATGTTCCGGTTATTATTATGACATCATTTTTATTATAAAGACCTTGTTCGTATTTTCTTGATGATAGTGTTATAAATGTCCGAAATTAATCAAGGGTTACTCCTTTCCCTTTGCTCATCTTCCAAATTGTTGCTATATACTTGGAGTTGTATAAAATGCAACATCTCTATTAGATTTTCAAATTACAAACTTGCTTATGAAATCAAATTCTATGGGTTGATTCACTAAATAAATGGTTGATATGGGTAAAAAAAAAATGATGCGAGTGTAAAATAAAATTATAAGGGCACTCAAGAAACAAGAGAAGCAAAGCATATGACTCCGAAGACTAAAATACCACAATTTAAAATAAAAATTGTACATAGGTCACTTAAAAATGGATATTAATCTAATTGGACAAATTGTGCAAACGATTTGCCTCAATATTAACGGACCGGGCCATTTGGGGCGTGGGCAATTTATTTTATTGGAATGGTCGGTACTTCGTCGAGATGTCTTTTTTTTGTTTTTATAAATTCAAAAAACAAAAATTAACAAGATATACTTATTTCAAATTTCAACCAAATGTATATAAATATGATTTAAATGAAAATATGTAAATCTATAATTTTATTCAACATTAAAATTTTTATGTAGCGGTATATACATACTTCTAGCAAAGTTAAGGGGTATATGTGATTCTCCTCACACATGAGTTTTTAAAAAAAAAACTTTTTTGAGTTTAAATATCTTCCTTATAAATCTATTTGATTATCATTATTTGAATTTTTTAAAATTATTTTTTCCTTTCATTATTTAGTCTAAAAATCTGAGAAATAAAAAGAAAATTAAAAGTGTGAATGGAAAAAGAGAAAAAAGTAAGAAAAAAAATTTCAACTATTTTTTTGCGGCTATTTATAATTTATTTTTTTGTATCTGTAAAAACAATAATTGGGGCATTTATGATAAATTTTACAAGAAAATGAGTGAAAATAAATTTGACAATCAAAATTATAAACTCAAATTATCCGTTTGAATAAAAAAATTACGTGTGAGAATAATCAAATATACTCATACATAATTAAAAAAAATAAAGATTTTTTTGTTGTTGCTTTCCTTAACCCAAAGGGATATATGTGGGTCATTTACATAATTGTAGCATGTAGAAATATAATCACTTTAATAATCAAAGATATATAAACTCTAAATCTCAAAATTGAGAAATATATCAAATCTTTGTTCCTAACAACAAATGTCTTTTGATAATTTTTTCTTTGGGTGCATAGTGACAAAGTGGTTGTGAGATATATAGAGGACTGAATTGAGGAGCTATTATGGGTCAATAAGTGGGGAAGGAGCAATCTTGTGCAGTGTGTTTACTATTGTTATGGCTTGAGAGAGAAGAAATAGATAGTGAGTGATATAGTGACATTATATTATATAAAGTTATAAGGAATAACAAAATTATAATTTTTGAACCTTAATGGCATACACGACAACCTTTTGAACCTTTCAAGATTTTCCTATTTCCTTTCCATAATTTATTGGTGATGGGTCCCAATTAAAACTATGTGTAGTGATTTATAAAGGCAAACAATATAAATTTCACTAGTTTAGGTCCTAATTATTAATATTCAATGTAGTTTTGAATATTACTTTCCGTAACAGATTTCATTAGTTGGATATATGTATCTTAACTTGATAAATGCATGTATCCGAGAAATTGACAAAGCATGATCAATGTTTAATTAAGAACTGTAACTAAAATGCTTAATTTAAGGAGGAAATCACCCCTTTAACTACTTTTGAGTAAATCTAGTCTAACAACTTCTAAGAAAATTTAAAAAAAATCTAATTTCTTCCATTTATTTTCGAGCAACAACAAAATGAACAACTTTCCTATCCAGAAATTAGAATTTGTTTCTTTGAATTTGAGATTTTTTTTCTTCAAATTTTCATGTTTAGAGAACAATGCGTATCTCACACTCTAGTTAGTTGTTACTTGGTTGAATATTCTTACAAAAATATATTGTTGTTTTGAACTAGGTACAAATAGTTTAAGTCAAAAATCAAAAGTAGGTCTCCCCCTACTTTTTATTTTTTAACTTAAAAGTCATTTCAGTTTGTCTTTTTATTTTTCACTTAAAAACTATTTTTTTTTAAAGTCAATCCAAACGGGCTAGAAGCACTTAACTTGTGTCAAGATGTGTCAATAATTGTATATATATTTATTAAATCAAAATTTGACCTCCATATATAGTGTAATTTTCTGATGAAGGGGTGTCTCTTGACACCCCTTTGACAAAGGTGGGTCTGCCACTGGGTATAATTAAACCTTCATTTGGAAATCTTACATAAATTAAAATTATTAATTACTTGGATCAGAATACGTGCATTTTACTAATGTATTTTTAGTATGTATCTTATTCATGCATCTAATTTCATTAGTTGTATCTCGTGTTTTTAAATTATGAACAATCAATTTTTTTTTCATATATGTGTATCTGATACATACATCACGACTTTGATGGATTAATTATGTATCAGCTACATGTAGCATATAGCAGATATATGTATTTATAATTTGTTATCTATCCAATCATTCGATACTAATCTTTTCACTGAAATTTGAATCGATAAATGTATGTTTTGACTTTGGTGGGTCTTGATTATCACTTACTACGCCAGCAATGAATTTGTGAAATTCTATAGTATATATGGAACATCTTCTTCAGCAACCTTCAGAGGTATGTTCCCTAATGCCTAGAGCTGTTAATATGAGCTGACCCATCCCATCCGGGCCAATCCATACAAGCTTTGAAATTTGACGGATCAGGCCGGGCTAGCCCATTTTTTATGTGTGCCTGAAAATGGTCGGCCCAATCCCCAAATACGTGGGCTAGGGGCTTTGCCGGGCCAACCATTTTTTCTTAAAAGTACATTTTTTTTATAATTTTTTAAATTAAATTATAATTTAAAAATATTATCATATCGACAAAACAATATTACATGGTGTTAGTGTACTACTTGTTAATTAAATACACAAATAAAATTATTTTTATAATATTTATTAAGTTTGATTTCAAGTAAAAGCATAAATAGCTAGATAGAAATATTAAGCTAAATAGCTAGAAATTTTAGGGAATTTTTATTTTATGTAGTACATATTTTATAAACATAATATGTATTTAAATTGTAATATTTCAAACTTTAAACATATTTTGAGTAGATCCTTCTTATTTTTAATACTCTATTTTATTTTTATTTTTTAACTAATTTTTATTTGGCCCACGGGCCAGCCCTATTCATATTTCTCAAGCTCCACAAATCGACAGACTTATTCAGGCCGGGCTAAAAAGATCTTTTCTTAAATTGACTCCAAAAATTGTAGCTCAGCCCTATTAAATCAAGGGTTAAGTCAGACCGGCCCAACGAGGCTAGCTCATATTGACAACTCTACTAATGCCTTGTCAACTGAAGTCCAATGGCTGGGCATTTTGGAGCATAAAAAACAACGACGAGTTGGACTACCAGCAATCCATTAAGTATCAATATAAATCTTATATTATAAAAAATGATAATAACCAAACAAAAATTTAATTTCTTCCATACGTTTATGTTAATAGTAATACATACCACTAAACAATCTTTAGATGAATAAATAATGATAAGTTGAAAAATATAGAGGAAGTAAATGATGATGTATGTTGAGCAAACAAGTGGCAAGCAAATTATCCAAAGATTGAAGTTGGGGCCCCACACGAAGGGTAGTTTTTTCATCATTTCACTTTAATAGACAATAATCAATAATGACAAAATGTCTGCACAGACAAAATATAGCAAAGCATAGGCGAGAGATGGTTTTTTCCGCCAATGCAATTGCTCAATTACAATTTAAATGACCAAAATACCCTTAATATAAACTAGATATGCATGTCCGTGCGTGCACGGGACCAAAATATATAAAGTGAAAATTATCGCTAATATTGATAGGGCAACAATTAATAAAAGGTTGTAATATATATATATATAAACATATATTGTTATACAATACATTTGTGATTACACTATCTATAAGTATTTACATATTTGTACAAAAGTAGCAAAATAAATGGTGATGGAAATTCATCTTGGTGCGACACGATTGTTGACAAAATACCTCAGCTGGGAGGAGAAACGTTTGAAATTGTGAATGTACAGCATAATAAGAATAGAGTATGGTTGGTTGTGACGTAACTTGTTAAAACTTCGGGTGTCATTATTAAATAAGTAGAAGATTAGTCAGTGATTAGATGTGTAGTTAGTTAATAGACTGCAGTTGGTTATAACTAACTTCACTGTAGAAAGTTAGTTATAACAATACAGTACTGTAGCTGAATGTATAAAAGGATGTGTACTTGACATTTTACATATATAAAAAAAATATCTTCTCTTCTCCTTCAATCTCAAATGCTCTCTACATGATTATCAATCTGTTCTAGTAGAAGAAACTTAACATGGTATCAGAGCCCAGATCGTGAGGAATTGATCTGCGTAGAAGATAGATAAGGATTACGAAGCTGTAGAAGAAGCTTCAAAATCAATCCAGAATGACGGGAAACGAAATTGCATCGGCGACAGGGAATGAAGTTACAACCCTAAATCACAATCATCCATTGTATCTCCAAGCTTCAGATGCTCCTGGAATTGTTTTGGTGCCAATCAAACTAACAGGGCCAGAAAACTATGCTCTGTGGAGTCGATCAATGAAATTGGCCCTCAGAGGAAAAGGAAAACTTGGATTCGTTGATGGATCTTGTGCGAAAGCAGCTTATAAAGGAGTACTAGAAGAACAATGGGAGAAGTGTAACGCGATCGTGTTATCATGGATTGCGAGCACTGTTACAGGTGAATTGCTACCAGGGATAATATATGCTTCAAATGCAAAGAAGGTTTGGGCAGATTTTGAGGAAAGGTTCGATAGATCAGATCTCACCAGAATCTATCATTTGTGGTCTGAAATTGCAGCTCTCAAACAAGGTATTGACTCTGTGACTTCATACTATTCAAAATTGAGGGACTTATGGGCTGAATTAGAGGTGATGATCCCTTCACCTAGGTGTGCATGTGAGGATTCAGCTAAGTATGTGGAGCATTTGAGGTCACAAAGATTGCTGCAGTTTCTAATGGGATTAAATGAAAGCTTTGGTCATATTAGGAGTAGTATCTTGGCTAGGAAGCCTATTATAACTGTCAATGAAGCATATGCAGTAGCAGCACAAGAGGAAAGTCAGAGAACACTAGGAGTTTTGGACAAAACAAGAGATCCTTTAACACTCTTAGCAGGAAGAACTCAAGGAGGCAGACCTAAACCAAAGAAATTTGTGCCACCAGGTACAATATGTGATCACTGTGGATTCAAAGGGCATTTTAAGGCTGACTGCTACAGGTTGGTAGGGTATCCACCAGATTTTCAAAGCAAGAGGAAAGGATCTGATGGTTTCAATGAAAGGAGAGGAACTGAGAATTTCAAATATGATGTCAAGCCAAATGCACATTTCACTAGGAATGCTGATGACTTCACAAAGGCTACTGAGAATCAGATGTCATCATCTCAATATGAGGATCTGGTGAACAGGATGGATAAGGCAAACACATCAGATTGTGTTGCTAACATGTCAGGTATGGCTTCCTTAGATTCCCAAACAGGTCAAGTTTGTGAATGGATAATTGATAGTGGAGCCACACATCATATTACACATAATGAGGAATTATTAATTGCTAGTAGAAGAATACAAGACACTAATACTGATGGAGTCCAGGTGCCTACAGGAAATAGATGTAACATCAGAAATATTGGGGTCACAAAGGTTTTAGAAGGGCATGAACTTAAGAATGTATTGCATGTACCAGACTTCAAGTTTAGTCTGCTATCAGTCTCAAAACTAACCAGGGAACTAGCCTGTTCAGTTTCCTTTTACCCTGACTTTTGTGTGTTTCAGGGACTTTACGATGGCAAGGTATTGGGGATTGGTAAAGAAAAGGAAGGACTATACATACTAAAGAATCAAATAAAGCCAGCAATGCATGCTATGGTTGCTAAGAATAAAGATGGAGACACGAAGCTATGGCACTTAAGGCTCGGACATGCTTCAACAGGTGTGATGCAGAATATTCAGTCATTAAAGCATCTCTCAGACAGAAATGTACAACACAACTGTGAGATTTGTCCTTTAGCTAAACAGTGTAGACTAAAGTTTCCACTTAGTGAAAGCAACACATTTAGAGCATTTGAATTAGTTCATGTTGATGTTTGGGGACCCTACAGACAACCTACTTTTGACAAGAAGCATTACTTTGTCACTATAGTAGATGACTACAGTAGATACACTTGGCTTTGTCTCATTCACTCTAAAAGTGAAGTCATTGTAGTACTCAGGGATTTTATTGTTTTAATAAAGAATCAGTTTGCAATGTCTGTGAAAATTTTAAGATCTGACAATGGAACTGAGTTCTTTAATTCCTCAGTTACTGAATTGCTTGCTTCGAATGGTATAATACATCACAGTAGTTGTGCTTACACTCCTCAGCAGAATGGTACAGTGGAAAGAAAACACAGACACATATTAGAAGTGGCCAGGGCATTAAGGTTTCAAAGTTTCCTTCCTATTCAATTCTGGGGTGAGTGTGTTAGAACTGCTGTATATCTGATCAATAAGCTGCCTACTGATGTGTTAAAAAGGCGATCACCTTATGAAATGTTACATCAGAAGCCATCTGGAGTTAGTCATTTAAGGGTATTTGGTTGCTTATGTTATGCAACTAGATTACCTAAAGGGGACAAGTTTGCACCTAGAGCTAGAAAGTCATTGTTCTTAGGATATTCTGAGACTCAGAAAGGGTACAGGTTATATGATCTAATTGAAAAGGTTTTCTTTGTGAGTAGAGATGTTACATTTAGAGAGGACATTTTTCCTTTCCAAACTAAGGCATTGCCTGCAGCGTTTGATATGTTTGAGTTAGACAAATCAGACTTGATTCCTACTTCTGTCAATGAGAATATAGAGCCTGTTATATTAGACACAACAGTAGCCGATCCTTTCATTGAGTTCGGTGTAGAGAATAACATAGGGACTGTTGCAGTTCCTGATGTCACAAATGAAGTTACTGACATTGATACTTCAACATATGAAGGCCATACAGTCACACCACCAGAAACACAACCAGTTATTCCACTCAAGACCAGACCCCCTAGACATGCTAAGCCACCTGGTTGGCTTGATGACTATGTCACTGCTTCAAAACCTTCTGCAAGCTAAACTTACCCTATCTCAAACTATCTCAATTATTCCCACTTGTCCACCCCTTACCAAGCATACTTGGGTACTTTCTCACAACCAGTTGAACCTACTTCTTTTAGTGAAGCATCTAAGGATGATAGATGGGTTGCAACTATGTCTAATGAAATTGTTGCATTAGAGAGTAATCAAACCTAGGAGATAGTTGACTTACGACCTGGGAAACAGACAATTGGTTCTAAATGGGTGTTTAAGATTAAGCACAAAGCTGATGGGTCCATAGACAAATACAAAGCAAGGTTGGTAGGAAAAGGGTATAATCAAAAGGAGGGGTTAGACTATCATGAGACTTTTTCACCAGTTGCAAAGATGGTGACAGTGAGAACAATCATAACTATTGTAGCCTCAAAGGATTGGCCTTTGATTCAGATGGATGTCAATAATGCCTTTATACAGGGTGATCTATATGAAGATGTTTATATGTCCTTACCACAGGGTTTTCATAGACAGGGGGAGACTCAAGTGTGCAAACTGATCAAATCTTTGTATGGTTTAAAACAGGCTTCTAGGCAATGTAATATAAAATTGACCACTACTTTACTAGAAACAGGTTATGTGCATAGTTCACATGATCATTATCTGTTTACAAAACAATCAGGGTCTGATATAGTGATAGTTCTTGTATATGTTGATGATTTACTGATTACAGGAAATAACCAAGCTCTAATTGATGATGCTCAAAAGACTATACACAACAAGTTTAAGGTGAAAGATCTAAGACAACTCAGATACTTCTTAGGAATTGAGATATTAAGGTCAGACAAGGGGATATTACTCAATCAAAGGAAGTACACTTTGGAACTTTTATCCAAAGTTGGATTAGAAGGAGCTAAGCCAGCATCCACTCCTATGGAGATGAACATAAAGCTTACTACTGTAGAATATGATTCAATGGTTGGGAATGCCAATGATCATATCCTAACTAATGTGCATAGCTACCAGCAGCTGATAGGGAAACTGATCTATTTGACAATCACCAGGCCTGACATTTGCTTTATAGTTCAGGTTCTTAGTCAATTCATGCAACAACCAAAAAGGTCACATTGGGATGCAACACTAAGAGTTCTTAGATACTTGAAAGGGGCACCTGGACAAGGAATATTGCTGAAGAAAGGATCGATCACAAGCTTAACAGCATTCTGTGATTCAGATTGGGCAGCATGCCCCAACACAAGAAGGTCAATAACAGGATATATAATCATGCTTGGGGAGTCTATGGTTTCATGGAAATCAAAGAAACAACATACAGTGAGTAGAAGCTCAGCAGAAGCAGAATACAGGAGTATGGCAGGGGCAGTATCAGAAATTATATGGTTAGTAGGCTTGCTGAAGGATCTAAAGCTTGACATAATCACTCCAGTCAGACTATGGTGTGACAACAAAGCTGCTATACAAATTGCTTCTAACCCAATGTTTCATGAACGAACCAAACACATCGAGATAGATTGTCATTTTGTGAGAGAGAAGCTCAAAGATGGACTGATCAAGCCTGAGCATATTGGAACCAAGTCACAGTTGGCAGATTTACTTACAAAAGGATTGGGGACAGTACAACATCACAATCTTCTTTCCAAGCTAGGAGTTCTTGATGTCTTCCATCCTAGCTTGAGGGGGAGTATTAAATAAGTAGAAGATTAGTCAGTGATTAGATGTGTAGTTAGTTAATAGACTGCAGTTGGTTATAACTAACTTCACTGTAGAAAGTTAGTTATAACAATACAGTACTGTAGCTGAATGTATAAAAGGATGTGTACTTGACATTTTACATATATAAAAAAAATATCTTCTCTTCTCCTTCAATCTCAAATGCTCTCTACATGATTATCAATCTGTTCTAGTAGAAGAAACTTAACAGTCATGAATCTTTTTGTGCAACAATAAGATCTACATATCGGAACATATCAAATGCAGTCTCTATATTTTCATTTCTACAAATTGGAGTAATAATTTTGATATGATAAATAGCACAAAGAATTCAAATTGCAGATATCATTCACAGTACCATGCTTCAAAATTGAATCACCGTACTTCCCTTCCAACCAAAAATTGAGGATAATAATAATAATAAAAAATGGACAATAGATACCATTGAGAGTGCCTGATGGAAGAGATCCCTGTAAAGACGGTCTATTGTATAGAAGTTAAGAAAAATCACGTATCTATATTCAAAATCTCCATACCATATAAACAGCTACTTGCCAAAAATATATTCTAATATATATCTACAAAAGTTGTTGAAAGAAACTCTGTGTCGTTATTGCAATTAAGAGAAAAGTGCAACAATTAAAAAAAAAAACTTATTAACTTTGTGCTACATGTGTGTGTATTGTGAATCTATAAAGAAATAACTGTTACTAACCATTATAAATTATACCTCAATGTTGGTCTCAAATTCTCAATTTGATCAATTGCCAAAAGAAAGCACCCCAAGTTAGAGCAAACCTTTGTAGCAGCTATGCCTAAATTTGCTAGACCACATATCTGTAATTCAACCCAATAATAGAGAACTCTTTACCAAATATCTTGTTCCTTTAATTTTGAATTCTTATTTCATCTTTTTTGATAAATTCGATTTCTTTCTAAAGAGATTTCAAGTTGCCTACATAGTGAGAAAGCACTTGATCATGTAAAGAACCTCCAAAATGTGCCTTCCACTTGATTGACACATTTGGTTTAAATTCTTATGCTCACAGAAAATTCACAAGAGCATTGTCGATGCTAACACAACATACACAAGTGGTCCGTTGATCTCTTAAGATGTTCATTTAGTTTTTATCATTCCTCGGTGTGCGCTATCTTTTTGACATTTTAGGTCATAACTTATATCACATCAAAGATTCATTTATCATCTTGCATATTAGAATTTAAACTCCTATATAACTATGAGAAATCAACAATTTAGAAATAATAACTATGACCCATGGATTTAATAACATATACATGGCTTTGCAACATATCTGTTCTGCTTAAGTAATTCTTCTGGAAATATATGCAAGTGTTATCAATTTGGACCAGAGTTGAGCTATGCTGCTCAGACTCTCCAAAAATATTGTCGAATTTGTGTTATATCCTTAAAAAATGTGCTACATTTGAAGAATCCAACACGTACCTATCAACATTTTCAAAGAGTCCGGACAACATAGGAGTCAAGTATAATTAATAATGTATAGATAAGAATTGACAACAAATATCACAATCACAAATAAGAGAACACCACCAATTGTGAAGTAGTAATACTCTACTCATATCCCAATGAGAGTGTCCAACATCAAAGCCAAAGGAATTTGTAAATGAACGTCAAAATCATCTGGATCAAACGAAGAAATCTATTTCCAAATTTTATCATTGATAAGCACACACGACTTCAAATATATGATCCACTTTCCAACCCACCAAATAAAATGGACTTCAAACCAAAAAAAAAAAGCAAAATGAATAGAAGCTTACCAAAATACTGAATCTGATCTTCTCAGCAGCAGTGGCTTCACTGCTACAGTGCCCCCTCTACATTTTTATCTTCCACGTACTGTCAATATGATTAAAGCGCAAACAGTGTCAAGAATATCAAATATGGCATTGCATGGTGTTGACTAAACTATGTAAATTGAGGAGAGGAGTAGTACCATTTGCACGGCCATACCAAGGTGAGAATTTGTATTGAGTGTGCACATACTTTAATTTTTGAGTTTTTGAAATTAAAAAAAATCAAATTTGTTTAAAGTTTAATGAAAAATCCCCTTCTCTGAAGACACTCTTCAAACATCTACAAAACAATTTTTCTTTCTTGAAGAGTTACAATATCCAAAAAAAACTTACATGCACAAAACATTTATGAGTATACTGAAAGCTCTAAGTGACAACATCCAATAATCTCAAGCATACATGTAGAAACAGAGGTGGGAAAACAAACAAACAACAACAACAAAATAACTGCAGAGAATAAATTTAAAGCGGAAAGCAACAAAACAAAGAAAAAGAAAATAGAGAAGAGAGAAGATATTTACCTCACAATCATCTCTATTATGCTTGAGAAAAGAGAAGGTGGAAGAAGACGGTAAAACAATGACGGTTGGAAAAGAGGCAGGATTGATTGACACGTTGCCTTGACAATTCTGTCAAAAGTCTAATATGCCCTCACTTTGAATTTCAATTCCTTTTAGCGGACATGTTGATACAAAAATCTTAACCCATGCTTCTAATATAGTAGAAAAATAATAAAATCACACAACGTGTGAGAAAAAGTAGCATATGATACTAGTGTAGGGGTGGAAGATAAAAGGGCAATAATTAATTCATGAGTGTCTATATACAAGGTAAAGGAAAGAGTGAAATTTTTTACGTCTACTACTCTCTGTCCCCAATTATTTGTCCACTTTTGAATTAGCACACCTATTAAGAAAACAATGATTAACATAATGAATTTACCATTTTATCCTTATTAATTATGAAGTTGATGAATTAAAAACTTAAGAATTTCAAGAAGTTTCACCTTTTTCAAAGTAATTAATTGAGAATATAATACGTAAAAAAAAAATGTCTTTTCTTGATTTGTCAAAATAAGCAAGTAATTAGGGACAGCTATAAAAGAAAAAATGGACAAATATTATAACAATTACTATATTAATATTGTAAAGTTTCTTCCACTATATAAAGTGCAATACATTTCATTTTGTTCACTTTCATACAATGTAACTACCTACTTTCTTTCCCTAAACGTAATGCTCATCACAACAGATGAAGAAAGGGTTACATATCTTATCATTTAGGGTTCGTTTGATTTGAATACAAGTTATGATGAGATAAGTTATGATGAGATTAGTTTTTATTGTTTGTTTGGTTTGTCACATTCAAACTTATATGCATTACATAGTTTCTAAAAAATAAGTTGTTTGTTTACAATAATACCCTCCACCTTATTTAGTTTTTTTTTTTTTTTTTTTTACATTTTCTTTGCAAATTTTAATTAGTTATTCATTCTTAAAAATAAAATTTCCATCTTATTTAGCTTACATATTTTGTGCGTTCATTTCCATGATTGTGCCATATGTTTTTAAAATTAAACTTTCATCTTATTTAACTTTAAAATAAAACTTCCATCTTATTTAGCTTAAAAATAAAACTTCCATTTTAAGTTTATTAAAGTAGAAGAAATTTTATCATTAAAGCTATCTACATTTTAATTGATATATAAAATACAATTTTTAAGTGAGTAGTAAACTATTTAATTAAAAATTTGTAATTTAGTAGTGAAGTGCACATTTTAAGAGAAATCAAAATATAAATAAATATAAGAATTAGGCAAATAAATTCAACTTATAATATATTCATAAATAAAATTCGTATTTATAAAATGTATTTTTTTTAATAGAAAATATATATTATCATAAGAACAATTAATAATTATGGTTGTGAAAGTTATTATAAATATTGTTTAAAATTAACATGAATGTAAAGTGGTGTAGAAAAGAGAGTTTAGTGCGGGGGGGGGATAATATTTGTTATTTCACATACTTTATCCCAGGATAAGTTATCTTGTGATTACTATTCCACCCTCAGGAAGGGATAACTTATCCCAGCACTAATTGTTGATCTTGAAATAGGTTATCCAACCTTTGCAACCAAACAACAGATTAATGACCACTTAAAAGTTATCCCAGGATTAATTCTTTTTATCCATCACACCAAACAATCCCTTAGATTATTAATTTAGTGATGGTAATGATATTTGAATAATATTTAATTATGACGTGAAAATATGTAATATCCATTTCTATTCCATGTAAAAATAATTAACTGAATCACAAATTTAACACTAAATTTATTAAAAACTTGAATTCAATAGAACAGTAAATAAATATACAATGATAAACTTAGGACGTATGCATAAAAATGGAGGGAGTAAAGAACTTATATTGAAGTGAATTGTCTTATTCGAAAAGAGTGTCACTATCATACAAATTGAGAATTATGGATGCTTTTTAAAAAAAATATTCAATAAAGAAGAAATTGTACACCTTTTTGCCTTTCTTTCTCCTGTTGCAATTTCTACCGTGGCTACAGCGCGTATACTACAGTACATTTTTTTTTATGTATTGCCACAAAACGCGGAGCCTCTTTAACCTCTTGAGCTTCTTGCACCCATCCACAAATTATATTTGTGTTTTTTTTTTAGAGATATTTGAATTTTTATGACTATGTTTCATAGTGAAATTTGATAAAAGTAATTTTTATTTTCAAAATGAAAATAATATTTGAATATTTGGCTATAAATTCAAATTAGATTTATTTCTTATTTTGCATGAGTAATTTGGAGTGAAAAACAAATTTTGAATGTTTTTTAATTTTTGAAAATTTTGAAATTCCAACTTCAAATTGAATTCCGTTCAACTCCTAAAAGAAAAGGCAAAAAAAAAATACCCGCGAATCTTATAATGAGCGGGTATTTTGTATCCTCACAGTAAATTAGTGTAGAGAACAAAAAGCAAGTGGCCCCTATATAAGCAGCAGAGAAGAGGGGCAAAAGGCAGTGAAATTCTCCTCTATGGAGCATCTTCTTCATCAAGCTTCAGAGGTATGTGCCGTAATGCCCTGTCAACTGGACTGGTATCAACTGAACTGCAATGGCTGGGCATTTTGGAGCATAAAACACGACGATGAGTTGCAGTACCAGCGATCGATTTCCCCTATCATGTGTGAGTTCAGTTGTGAATATCAAACTATTTTTGCTTCACTTGTTAGTTTTTTGTTTTGAATCTTATCTTCATGATCCAGCTGCTGCTGCTGCTGCTGATTCTGTTGTTTCCTGTTCTGTAATGGTGAAATTGAGGATCAAATCTGTTCTTGAGAAAATGTGGAGTCCACATATTTCTCTGGTTCAATTCTGGGCACCCATCAAGGTCAACGGATCGAATTTCCTGTCCACTGCGGATCAACTATTTGTTTTCAGTAAGGAACTTGATAAGAGGTTGTGTATGTACAGGAGGTTCTGTCTCAATACTTTGATTCCAATTGACGAGTACAAGGAAGGTCTACTTGGACGAGTTTCCACAAGTTGCTCGCCGGAATGTAACCCCGACCTCCCAAGTTACTCCGCTGCAGAGTTTCCACTGCTTCAAAGTGGAATTCGGTTGGGAATCCATTCTTATTATGCAATTCCAGTGTTCAACCTCCATGATCAGCGGTACCTTGGTGTACTTGAGATTGTATCTACAAAACCATCTCTACGTCTTCCCCAACTTATTACGGTATTTGCTCATCTCTTCTTTTATTTTATTTTTAGAATGCTCAAATGTTGAATAGCAGCAGTTTTTCGATTGCTTTCTGCTGCTAGCCTTTTCTGAATCTACTAGCATGGGATTTTCTCTCTCTTCTAACGCTCAACTTAGAATGTCTTCTTACCCACCGTCACCCCCACCCCTTGAGACAACTCCTGCCTACGACCAGTAATTTCAAGAGACAGCAGCGCCAATGCGTGTAGGAGAGTACAAATCGTTTTCGTCTAGAACAACAACAACAACACATTGATATCTACTGCCTTCACACAGGTTCTACTTGCTGAAGTTGGTACCTCTGGTTGCACTGGTCGATTCTTTATATTCGACCCTAGTAGATATATATATTGCTGCTTGCTCTTGTGTTTCTGTATCACAAATTTATATTTAGTATTAGTGGTTGGCCGAGTCTAAATATTAGTGGTTGACTGATTCATGCTTATAGTTTCATCTTTGATTTTATTTCATTATTTCTTGTACTTGGTTTTCTCTAATTAGAGTAGTACACGGGTCATTGTTACTTAGAATTACAACTAGTTACTAGTCTGCCTCTTGCTGGTTGGTTCCATTTGCTGTCTGGCTTTCTTGTTTGCTCTCTAGTTTTCAGATTTTAGTTCTTCTTAGAATCTTGTGCGGTATTACTTTTACTTGCCATTTCTTGCTTGTGTGGTAGTAGTGATTTCACCTTGTTTTAGTGGTAGAGGTTTAGAGATTGACCCTGGACTGGAGTCTGGGTTCAGGTTGAGAAGGACCAAGATTAAATACTTGGAGTGCAACTTTAATGATGTGACACATGAGGCTAATGTGGAAGTTAGACTTGATACATAGGTCATCCAAAAGAGAGGTAGTTTTAAGTATCTTGGGTGGATTATCTAGGGAAATCGAGAGATTGAAGGTGGAGGGAATGAAGGCTCGCATTTGGAGTCTTTGTGATAAGAAGGTGCCACATGGACTCAAAGGGAAGTTCTTGAGAGTGATAGTTAGACCAGTTATGTTGTATGGTGTAGAATGTTGGCCAGTCAAGAACTCTCACATTCAGAAGATGAAAGTGACAGAGATGAGGATGTTGCAGCGTATGTGTGGGTATATACTATGAGAGATATGATTTAAAATGAGGATATTCTAGAAAAGTTGGGGGTGACTTCGGCAGAAGACATGATGCGGGAAGCAAGGTTGAGATGGTTCGGGCATGTGATGAGGAGATGCATGGATGCCCCAGTGCGGAGGTGTGAGAGGTTGGTTATGGATGGATTCAGAAAAAGGTAGAGGTAGACCAAAGAAGTACTGGGAGAGGTGATTAGATAAGATATGACACAATTACAGCTTATTGAGGACATGACCGTGTGGAAGACACAAATTAGGGTAGAAGGTTAGTAGGTTGGAGAATGTCCATACTAGTAGTTAGGAGTGCTTGTTGCCCTACCAAGTAGTCGTAGGACTACTCTCTTGTTCTCCAATTTCTATGACTATTTGTTATTTCATGTAGTTTGTTTATAGTAGTCTTTTTGTTGCAGTACTATTATGTTCCTATCTGTTGTTTTGTTACTATCTTTTGTCTATTGTACTTTCATTATGTCTTTTCCTAGCCTGTTTTTTCCTTGAGCCGAGGGTCTATAAAAAACAACCTCTTTATCTCACCTCTAAGGTTGAGGTAAGGTCTGTGTATACTCTACCCTCCCCAAACCCCATTGTATGGGACTACACTAGGTATGTTGTTGTTGTTGTTGTATGAGGCTTACCTAAAATATATTCTGGCTAGGATGATCACTTTCTGTCTTCATCATGATATCTGTAGGAGTTGGGCCATAGACTTGAAATCAACACTTTCTTGGAAGATAGATGAGGTTGGAGGCATGGTCATATGCTTGAATTTAGACAAAAAACAAGTGTGCCACCCATTCTTTTTGGTTGTGCGAATACATGTCTAAATTGTTGGATTTCAACCAAAGGACATTGGTTAATTACTTTTGTTTATATTATGTATTTACTTTTGAAGAAGGCGATAATCCTTGTATATTTTTCCATCGTAGGGGTTGAATTCCAAATCATTTGGGTTGTATAGCATTTGTAACTCAAGGGACGACATGTATTTTGAACTTTCAGAGGTATGGTGTTGTTTTTTTTAATTTTTGTGAAACCAGGCAACATAAATAAAAGTAAAAGGAAAGGAGATCAGAGACTGTTCTCGTTTTTATTTCCATTGCTCTAATATATATGTCCCACTAATTTCATAGCTTATCTTATCATTTTTATAGCCGCTGGTCGATGATAGACTTGACGAACTAGAGATCGGGTTATATGAGATCCTTAAAATACATAGTTTACCCTTTGCTCAAATTTGGATTCCTTATTCTCCATCCGGCTCTTCAAAAGTCCTGTATTGTGCTGGTGCCTCCATCTATGAACATTCGAGTTCAATGTATCACGAGTTTGAAGATGTTTCTGAGGCCTGTTTTATTGGGAGCGGTAAGGCATTGGTCGGGAGGGCATTTGCATCCCAAGGTTCATGCTTTTGCAAAGATGTTACTCTATTAAGCTTCAACGAGTACCCTTTGGTGCCTAGTGCACGAAAAGCTAGATTGACCCAGAGTTTTGCAATTTGTTTGCAAAGCAAATGTGCCAACAATTTTGTTTGTGTAGTTGAGTACTTCCTGCCACCCAATGAAATGGTTGTTGGAGATGCAAAGACTTTCTTAAATATGCTTTTATCCACAATGAACGAACAACTTCCAGGTTTCATAGTTGCTTCTGGAAAAGAACTAGGGCAGAGGATGCTCGTTGAAGTTGTTAAAGTTTCCCTGAGTGATGAACTTGACTCCTTTGAAATTGGCCAACCTCTGCCGAGTGTTCAATTATATCAGGATGGAGGGGAAACAACAGAAATCGGCCAACCTCTGGCGAGTGTTCAATCACATCAGAATGGAGGAGAAACAACAAAAATTGATTATTTTTGTGAACAGTCAAATTTACAGAACATGGAGAATAATGTTGCTGCTGCACTACTGGCTCCTTGTTCATCACTCAAGCGTGACTCACTCAACTGTGAGCGGACAGTGGAGGTTTATCCGTTACTTCCTCATCCAATAGAGGAAGCTGTGACAAACAAAGGAACGGTTAATGTGGATGTAGCACATGATGACCACATTGAGGATACATGTGAAATGATGCAACTTGGTTCACACTTTGAGCAACCAAATTTAAAATTAATTATGTGGGAAATACAAGGAATAATGACATAGTGGAGCATAATGATTTTAGATATGTCAGACAATCGTTTCAAGCTGAAGCTATAAACAGAGAAAGTAACTTTGCCAGTGGAGCAATGACTAACAGCGAGAAAATCCATTCACAGAAGAACATCATAATACAAAGGATAGAAAAAGATCATGGGATTACCCGCAAGATTCTGGAGCAGCATTTTGGCATGACTCTTGAAGATGCTGCCAAAAGTCTACATGGTAAGTTCACTAACTTTAGCGAATTTGAGGTTCATAATTCTTTTTGTGTTATTATATATATGTACGCTCCTATGCCTTTAGCTGAAATGATTTATGCATAGGTTCACTGAAATCCCTTTTGTGGACTGCTTTTATTACAGTTAGTCGAGCAACACTGAAACGAATTTGTAGAATATATAATATCTCTAGATGGCCACATCACAAGACTAGAAATGTTAATGTCCATGTTAGCCAAGGCGTATCTTTTCAAGGTGCTGAACCATATGTGAGTGATCAACAATGCCCTGTTCTTTCCCAAGAAAAAGGCACAGATTATTTGGGTCACAAAAGATCTCCTGCAATAGGAAAACCTTGTGATAGTGTGATGACTTTAAAGGTTACATATAGAGGTGATATCATAAAGTTCCAACTCCCCTTTTCATCAACGAGGGTAGAATTGGAGGGGGAAGTGGAAAAGAGGCTTAAGATATCACTTAAAAGGTTTTCAATAAAGTATCAAGATGAAGATGACGATTGGATTTTGATAACTACTGATTCAGATTTGAGGGTTGGTATGCATTCACTAAGGTTGTTGGGAAGGACTAGTATGAGATTACTGGTTATCCCAGAAGCTTAGACTTGAAGGAATTTTTCGTAAGTTTTTTCATGATGTTTATCTCTTTCAAGTTGTGACATGTCTTTGTGCACAGTGAACCAAGGTGATTAATGCTGTTGCGAATGGGGGACTGTCAAGTTACGAAAGATGCCTATATATATAGAAGAGGAATCACAAGGAAGATTTTAGTTAATACTACTATTAATATTAAAAGTATTTTATTTCCACTTTTTGTAATATTACCACCTACTAATGGTAGCTAGATTTTGTGTCCCCCCGGCTTCAATGTCTCTAGTCACTACGTATAAATAGACAGTGTAATGCAAATGCATAATACATAAACATGACCCTTAACTTGACTTCAACGGATAACAATGCCCTCCAACTTTGAGTGTGCACAAGTAGACACTTAAACTTGTATAAAATTGACAAATACACACACGCGTCCTACATGACATAATACGCGTAGAACGTGAGCTGCCTCAATTTGGCCTTGAACTTGGACTGACAAATTATGTTGCTACATACCTCTATGACTGCATGCCTCTTTGATTGCTGGAGAGAACTTAATCGTGCATTAGGTTTTGTTTGTTTGAAAGACAAATTGGGTGGGTCAATGTTATAGATTAAGTCGGGTTATATTATTGGGGAGGAGCGGGTTATATCCGAATTGAATTTGTTTTAAATTGAACAGTTCTTTTAATCCTAGTCGTCCACATATCTTCTGTTAGTTATAAAGGTATATTTCGCCCGAAAGTATAATGGGAAAGATATATCTAGCCCGAAAGTATAACGAGGGGTATATGTAAACTATTTCTAATACTACGGGAGTCTATTTGACCCTTTACCGTATAATTAATCCCAAAATATCTTTGTCATCTAACTAACCACCCTTACTATATTCTAAGGCATGAATATAAAAAGCCATGAGAAAAAGTAACGTTAGGAAAAGCAAAGGAAGCAAATAATTAACATGATAAATGCACTACAAAATATCAGACATCTTCAACTATTATTTAATTGGGTTATGTATAAATGATGAATAGGAATAGTAAATTTTTTGTACAGAAATATATTGATTGAGTCACTTTTTTTTTAAAAATAAAATAATTATCATTTGCAAAAGTAAATTTTGCAATAACACACAATCTTAAAGCACTATAATCAATAGACATTTTTAATAGCGAAGACTCACTGAAGCATTATACGGAAACCTATATACTCCTAATTAATTTGTTACTATGCACTATGTCGATACAATAGATAAATGAATTTCAATAATAGAGCTAGCAAATATTAAGAAAATTATTAACTTTTTCATGCACAGTAAAATTTCTTCACGTGTATTCAAGGATTAAGTTTGAGTGAATTTAGTAACTTTGATCCAAACTCTATATTTATCTTATGAAATCTATCAACTCTATACAAATTATTAATTTAATTAGAATCCAATAACATAAAAGAATTAACATTTCAAACTCATTAGCTTGAAATTTTGACTACGCTCCATTATGTATTAGAAGAAGACAAACATATATAATTGCAAATGCGGATTGCCCATAGGATATCATAAGGAAGAGAAATGCTACATTCAATTATTGGAATCATACAACTGCAAATGCAAATGAAAAGAGGAGGAGGAATCATATATGCACAATTGCACATAAAAAATTGAGTGAAATTTTTAAAAGGGCAACAAAAAATAAGATTGAAATCAAAAGGGCATTATCTAAATGAAAGAGTGATGCCGTGAAGGCGCAGTGCCCCATGCGCCTTACAAGCGACCTGCTACTTGTAAGTCGCATGGGTTCCTGCGCCTTACTGCTCAATATTAAAAAAAAAATTGTCACTAGAAAAAAAAAACGTTTAGTAAGTGGGAAAAAAGTGTTTAATCTTTAATGGTGTGAAAATTATTCAAGTTTAAGTTTGAAACTTATTAATTAGTATTATTACTACTATTATCAACAATTTTAAGTTTATCTTAAGGAAGAAATGCGACATTCAATTGTTGGAATCGTACAATTGCAAATGCAAATGAAAAGAGGAGGAGGAATCATATATGCACATACAAGTATTTATGCCTTCCCTTTCCATCCAGAGGCGTATCCAGGATTTTGAGATGATGGGTGCACTGTTATAAAAAGGTCGATCTATGATATAAATTTGATCAATTCGACATTTAGGTTTTTACTATTCAAAACTGTTAAAATTTTAAAATTATAGGTCTAAAATTAATTCTTATATATATATATACACACACCAATTACCACTTAGAAAAGTGTTATCTAATTTTAGAAAGAAAAATAAAACAAGATAAATATAAAATTCAAATTTCTAACCTCTCTCAGAGAGGTGCACCCAGTCATAATCGTATTATGTGATATTTCAAGTGTGGGTTCACACATTTATATTTTAATATTTTTTAAAAATATAACACTACTATTTATGATCTGGGGAGGGGACCATGGGTTCACGTGAACCCGGTGACCCCCCTTAGATACGCCTCTGTTTCCATCAGCTTCTTTTTCTCTTCCATAGAAGAGAAAACCTTAAATATCAAACACCCAAAACACAATCTGTATTGTCTGTTACTTTTTCTTTGTGATTTAACATTGAAACACTCTTTGGCACAATTTATATATAGATAAGATCACCCTCATTAATTATAAAAAATGAAATGAGTTATCGAAAAACCGTGCAATTTAATTAGGAAACTGAAGTTTTTCATTTAATTGAGTAATTATCTAGGCAGTTTAAACATTGTTATTAAAATAAGATAAACAAAAACTAAAAGAAAAAATGAAGAAAAAGGAGAAAAAAGATAAATACAAATGGAGATCGTAGAAATGTGTCACATCACCTTTTATATATTATATATATAGTTATAGATATAGATTCAGTAAAGAACAAACAGTAGTAACTCCACAATTTTTTCCATTTCTTTTTCCTTTGACAATTTTCACAGTGGTTACAGCGTGGAAATATATACTTGAACTTCAGCCATTTGTACCCATCGACAAATTACATTTGTGATCTTATTTAGTGGTGTTTAAGTGTATGGGTGGACAATGATAGAGTCAAGTTTTTTATTTAAAGGTATCAAAATATAAAATATAAATACATGAAAAAGTTAATAAAATAATTTTTACTAATAAAAGCAAAAGGTAGTTACATTATAAAGAACACACAACCTTAGAGAGCTTTTTGCTTGACCATCTCCAATCCAACACTATATTTACACCAAGTTCTATTTTTTAGTGTAAATTTTAATGTTATTGAACTCCAACCTAGCATTATATTTTACACAATTTTAGTGTGTGAAAAGTGTTACACAAAATTTGATGTGACACTATTCATCAACACAAGATCACTTATTATTATTATTATTATTTTATATTGTATAACATATTTAAAAATTTGAATAAAATAAAAATAAAAATGTAATATTAAAGAGGGAGAGAATAATATAAATATAATATTCCTTTTTAGTATATAATTTAATGTACTGATTGAAGTTGGTTTACACCAAAATGGTATTTGACGAAATGTAAAATTTGGTGTTGTAGGTTGTTGATACCCTTAACCACTGCACTAAATATTTAGTTTGTGTCACGAAGTGTCAACACACACATATATAATTAAAATTTGATCTATACATACAATATAATTTTTTGATGAAAGAGTATCACTTAACATCCCTCAGTCAAGGATAGCTCGAACCCTGTGGATGATCTGAATTTAAATAGATTAGCTTAATTTAAATTTAAACAAATCAAACTGGACTAATATGAATGAGCGTAATCTATCCAAAAAATATTTAAAATAAAATAAATTAAAATATAGATTATAAATTATAATCCAAATAATTGGAGAGAACTTATACATGAGGAGGTTGATGTGAGGCCAATACACATTTTTAATTATTATTTGCCTCACATTTATTATTTATATTTGTTTTTTTTTTTAACATGAATTTTATGGATTGTGCTAAATAGTGTATTTTATTTGTAGGAGTGATATACCGTGAGTTTACGGTATTTCTAATACATTTCACTTACAAGTTGTGTGTGTCTAGGGCCTTTTTGGATTGGTTTTTATGTGTTTTTATCATATTTTGCAGGAAAGATGTTCAGGTGCGGAAGTAAAGGGACAACTGAAAGAACTGCAGAAAGGGCATCTACAGAGGTGATCTACGGACCGTAGGTCCAGTGACGCTCCGTAGGTGATGGCCGTAGATCAGCAGGCAAGGCATGGAAGACAAATCAGGGAAATCTGACCGAGTGTGGAACCGCAGTGGCCATTGACGGTTTGTAGATTGATCTACGGACCGTACTGTTGATCCGTAGATTGATACTGCGAGAGTTCCAGTACCTGATTTTTAAAGATTCCAAGTGTGGAGCAACGGAAGGGGATTGACGGACTATAGATCGATCTACGATCCGTACTGCAAGTCCGTCGTTTGCTTCAAAGAAGCTGATTTTTGGAGGCTGAAATATTTTCTAAGTCCTGGCTGACGGAAGGGACTCACGGACCGTAGATCCATTGACGGTCCGTGAGTCAGTCTCGTGGAATAAAGACACGTGCCTGAACACACTTTCCTTAATTTGTTTCCCTTTTAATTTAGGACTTGTTTTCTATAAATAGGGCATGAAAACCTCGTTTTTAGGGGTTAGATATTATTACTTTTGTTTTACTTTGTGATTAGGGAATTAATTT